>JBCJKH010077274.1:0-13873 GCA_039877255.1 Loriculus beryllinus | reverse complement strand
ATGGAACTGTTGGAACAAGTCCAGAGGAGGGCCACGAGGGTGATCAGGGGACTGGAGCACCTCCTGTATGAAGACAGACTGAGAAAGTTGGGACTGTTCAGCCTGGAGAAGAGAAAGCTGCATGGAGACCTCATAGCAGCCTTCCAGTATCTGGAGGGTTGCTACAGGGATGCTGGGGAGGGACTCGTTCATTAGAGACTGCAGTGACAGGACAAGGGGTAACAGGTTATGACTTAAACAGGGGAAGTTTATGTTGGATCTAAGGAAGAAGTCCTTTACTGTAAGGGTGGTGAGGCACTGGAATGGGTTGCCCAGGGAAGTTGTTAATGCTTCATCCCTGGCAGTGTTCAAGGCCAGGTTGGAAAGAGCCTTGGGTAACATGGTTTAGTGTGAGGCGCCCCTGCCCATGGCAGGGGGTTTGGAACTCGATGATCTTAAGTTCCTTTCCAACCCTAACTATTTTATGATTCTACGGTTCTTCGTATTTGACATAGTTTCTTACTTTGCATTTGGCCCCCTTTCAGATTTATACTCTGATGTCAAAACCTGAGTTACCATTTTTTTTATTTGCCCCAGTTTTCAAATTCAAGATGTAAAACTCTAACTTCACCAAAATGTAGGGATGTCAGTGTAAGGCTTTTGACTGACTCTAGCTGTTATGAAAGAACAGTATGAGCCACACTGTGGCCATTCCTGTATTTTTAGTAATTATCCTTTTGAGTGGTCCCACTGTAGTAGGATAGTAATTATCAGGTAAGCATGACTTTGGGGTTCACAGGCTGAACCTCCTTGGCAAATGAAAGAGAAGAAAGCAAAAGCAATTTGTGGCAAAACCAGAATGTACCAGCTGATTGAACAGGTCAGGAACAAAGATCCTGCCTGTGATCTGATTCCCACTTTCCCAGATGTGAGAAAAGAGCATTTTCTCTAGAAATTCAAGTTTATTTCTATCTCCAGCCTGTGTTTGCTTAGGTCCCTTTCTTGTTTCTGTATTCTTGAAGTGATAAGAACTCTTCTATTGACCTGTTTTCGCCAGAACACGGTGCCAAGCAGCACCTGAGAGCAGTGCTTTGGTGGACTGAATGCACAAAAAGGCCAATTACATTGGTTCTGGAATGAGATAAGGTTTTTGGGATGTTTTACATTCTTAAGAGATAAAAAGTTGTTTTATTTCTGGAGACGATATACAGTAATGAAAGCTTTAGCTAGAGCTGGAAACAATTCTGAAGACAAACTCTTTAATCAGGTCTTTTAAAACTGATGCAACTGTCATGAAGAAAATAGCAGGAGGTGTCACCAGTTTCCTTGAAGAGGAAAACAAAAAGCTTATAAATATGCAATGAATCCATAACAAAATGAGATGTTAGCTTTGTTAACAGAAATGTTAGCAGTCTTTTGCTACAACAAAGTTAAAAAGTATTCTGAAATAAAGTATGTCATCCTTCCACCCATATCACCTTTTGATCTGAATGTGACTTTAGAAGAGGTCACTTGCCTGGGATTGAATCCTTTTAAAAGAGTGGTTGGATATCAGACGCTTGCGTGCTAAACTGCGATTGCTTCAACAGACCTGAGTTACGTTCTGTACCTGATGTCCTACTCCTGGGAGTTGTGAGCAGGAACAGACAGTGACTCAACAGCCTTTTCAAGATACCGTTCACAGTAATATGAAGAAACAGCAATAAAATAATCTGTACTCTTGCGCTGTAATCCTCCTTCACACAATTCAGTGTTGTCCATAGCCAAACACAGATGTATTTAGACTTCCTTTGCCTGCCTCTCTGAATCAGGGGAAGTTGCAATAGTTTTATGACTGAACTTTAGTCCTAAGCTCAGTCAGCAACGTACCTGCTGACATGCTAAATTTGTATCCAGATTTGGCATGTCAGCGACCACAAAGCCCAGACATATGGATTCAGTCAGGGCCTCTATCTCAGCTCGGCAGCAGAAAATTAGCAGCTGAGGTCTGTGGAACCTCAGTGAGCACTTCTAGCTCATTTCAGGGCAAGGTCAAAGAGAATTTTCGACTGCCACTGAAGGTGGCTTAAAACACCGCAGAGCAGACAGAAACATCTGTACTTGAGTGAACTTCTTTCCACTCCAGCAGCCTCCATTCCCAGTAACAGGGCAATAAACTAAAATATGAGAAGTGATAAATAGTGTAATTCCTTCTTCCTTTAATATATTCTTACATTCCGTGATTGTAGCTAGCCTGTTGATTTTGGTCTTTCTCAAACAGAATCATCTACCAAGTCTCAGGTGGCAGCTGTGACTGATGACTGAGATACAGAAAAGAGTAGTTACAGCTCTCTGCACCAGGATCCTGATCTGCTTCCTCATGTTCAGGTGAGGAAGATGGTGGATCAGCATCATGGCTTACATGCTGGCTCACTTGCCCTGGTAAACCCACGCTTATCCTAAAAAAGGGGAATTTCACATAGGATGCTCTGACTCAGCATTGCATTCTTGTGACAACTCAGATTCTCCTTCAGTCTCCTCATGAAGCAGCTGCTGTTTCAAGAGGTCTTTCTTCCCCCAAAATCTCCCCTGGGGAGACCTTTGAACGACCTTTGAACCCCACAACCAACATCTTGAAACCCTAGTTTTAATTTTCCTGGGAAAAGGTAGTCAGATACATATTTTCACATTGATCTCCCAGATACTAAGTATGTTGAAGGGTTTTTTTATAGGTACATTGTATCTCTAAATGTTTTATTTCTTGTTTTTTATTTCTACCTCACCATTTATACTTATCTCCTTATAATGACATAGGAGCCTCTGGTAAAACAACTGGATACTCAGATGGTACATACAGTGCTTACAACTTAATACAGTATAGGTTATATTCTCTGTGCACACTGGTATTTTATGCTTAACAGTTGTGTGTATACTTTCAAACATACAATCGTGGCCACACAACTTCCTGAGAATTTTTCAAGTACATCTAATATGTATGTGACTTTTATTAAAAAAGAAATAAGTAATTAAAAAAATACTTCACATTGAAGTGTTTCCTGAAAAGTGTCAGTCTACAGAAGACACTGAACATCAAAAATAAAATAACATTTATTCTGAAGTGTCATGGAAAAAGATACCCAGAAGCTATCTAATCAGTATAAAAATACTTACTGCTAGAACTCACAGAAAATTCAAGGTGGCATAATGGAAGTTCTCCCAGAATTCAGTATTGATTATTATGCTGATATGGACATAAAAACAGGAGCATGTGGCTGGAAGAGACTGTCTAGGTCATGGTTTGTAGACACTGGTTCATCTAGGTCAGAACATCCAGAACTGTGGGTAACTCAGGAAAAATCACTAATTCAAAAGGCTGCAGATACTCTTCCTGTACCTTATACCCTAGATTGCAGAGCACCACCATCACCTTGTACTGAATTTGTAGTTTTAGAGAGGCTAAGCATGACACCTCTCCATGGGAAGCATGAGTGAGAAGCTGAGAACTTCACCAGTTTCTGTACTAGCATAGTATATGTTAAAACTTGCTTTAAGACTACTTTCCTCTCCATACAGAATCGTAAGTTTCAAGCTCTCTGGCATAAAATGTCACTCGATTCTAGAAATGTTTTATAAGTTTTAGTCACTTAAAAATGATAAATCTGAGGGATAAAACATTTAACTTGTAATTTCCATAGATATAGAAATGCCAATGAAGATTTTATTTTTTTTTTATGCAGGCAGGAAGTTTTACATGGACTGATTTTTTTGGTTTTCTTATTTTTTTTTTTTTGTTAAGTTCCCCATTTCCTTTCATGCTGCCAAAGCGATTTTCAGTCGGCACTTTGCCACATCACTGTAACCAGCCTTGTAGTTCTACAGGTTCTCTGTATATCAGTAATTGAGGACACCTTTTGCCACTTTCTTCTGTTAGTGAGAAAGAAAGATTTATCTTCACCATGTATATTTTTTCCTTTATTCAAAGCCATCATAATTTGCTGGTAAATGTGCCATGTAGGTCAATTGCCTAAAGACACTAATGTTAAGGTGTAAGACCATTACCAAGCTAACAGTGGACTCTAGAGAGAAAGACTTGTCACAGTATTGCATAAACCTGTGTGATTTTAAGTGATGCATTCATGCATGATGTGTGATTTATGTTACAATGTGACAGAGACAGAAATCCTTCTTTGTAAAATGTAATCAAGACCCATCACTTATGAAAACACAACGCTTCACCAGGGACTTTCAGGAAATAAAGTTTATCTTTACAAAGCAGAGATGGCAATACTTAAAGGATATTATAACTGAAATTTTATATTCATTTAAGATGACTGGCTAGGGCAAGAATATATACAAATTCTTTCCTATCATTAAATGCTTAGGAAATCACAACCTATCATCTGAATTACGCATGGCTCATTTCTTACACTACCTGCATAGATATTTAGGTCCTGGAATGTGAAATGGTTTTGCTACCATTAAGTATATAAATTAAATAAGCTTCTTGCAGAGTGGATACAGCAGGAATAAGTTCATGCTAGTATAAATTGGTGTCACCAATCTTTCAAAGCACACAAACATGAAGCAGACGAAAAAACAGGGAGGAATGCTAAGTAAGAAATGTAGGCAAACTCCTCATTATCAGCAGCAAACTCATTATTATCTACCCCAGCACAAAAGTATCACTGTTATGTATAGAAAATTGGTGAAAGCTTTTTTCCTGTTTTGCTTCTATAGATATTCAAATTCTCTATTACCTCATTCACTGCCTACCAACTCTATCAATTTTACTTTTTCTTTATTAGAAATGCTCTTCTAGACTCAGTTACCTTCTTTTCTTGACCAGCTCTGCAGGATCTTCCATTATCATCCGTCCCACGTTAACTTGTGTGACTTTACTGGGGTAAAAGCAGCTGAAGGGGCTTTGGCTTCTTTGCTTTCTGACCTCTCAATGCCACAACATAGGAATATCCATGAAGACTCCTTTTTTGTGCACAGGTAAAGCTGAAACAAAAAAAAAAAAACAAACCAAAAAAACAAAAACCCAAGTAATATTTATGCTACTTGCATTACAGCGATGAACCTCAACTTCTCTTAAGCAGAAAGTGTGAACATTTCCCTGGGAGTGAAGAGTCTGCTATTCAGCCCAAGAAATGAAATATAAAGACAGTACTAGCAAAACTGTTTTGTGATGTAACGTAGCGCACAAGCAACCCATGAATGTTTTATTTTTGTGGACATGGTACCGAGATGTTGACAAAATTTCTTCATTTATTTCTGTCACTTAACAATATCCCTAGACTGTCTTCACTTATAGATTTCATCACCTGCTATGGAAGTACAAGGGGCTGAAGCGTATCTTCTCCCAATTCCCTAATCTCTGCTTCTCATATCTTTGTGGAGGTTACTTATCAAAAATCTTTTCTTCTGTATTGGCTATTAGAAGACTTGTCTGTGGATGCATAACATTCACCTCCACCTCTAACCCTGTGAATTTTGCTCCTGGCTGAAATCCTGACATCTGGCAGGACTTTGTTTTTTAAAGCCAAACCAATGTCAAAGCAGGCTCAAGGTCAGAGCAGCAGCTCCCAGTCATGCCTTTCACACCAGCAGCTCCCTGAAGGCAGTTTTAAACAGCATTTGCTCCCCAACACTGTTGTAAGATCATCCCCATGTGACTGAGGAGCCCCTGGCTCTGCACTCCAGTCACACTGCTGGAGACCACGGCATTTACCCAGCGCATGCACCAGGAGGACCTGGTCTTGCTCTTACACCAGCTCTCACTGCCCACTGGAACAAAGCTTGGAGGGTGTGGGACAGGTACCAACACGTACTTGAGGCCCAGGCAGGAATGGGCTTGCGAGGCTGGCTTTCATCATCAGTGGAGTCATCGCTGTTCACATCCATCCCATAGTTGGTTGAGGCTACCACGGGGGGCTTTGGACACTTGGGGCCCTGGGGAGTCATCTGGTATGAGCTGCAGGCAGGCGAGCTCTGCGAGACAAACGTGCCCTGGGTGTCAGAGGCAGCAGCACCACAACGCTCCCAGGGCTGCAAACACCTCAATGTTCCCCCCCCCCCCAGCTTTGCCCTGGGATTGCAGCTCCTGGGGTTTAGCACTTCCGAAGCTCTGACCAAGAACTTGACCCACGTCCCCAAGCTCTGCCGCAGTGAAGATGTTGCATTGCTCCTCCTGTGTGACCAGGCTGCTCCATCAGCCGTGTGGGACGTGACCACACCGGCTACAGGTGCATCCAATATACACAAGTCCCATTCTGTTCAAGCAAGGCTTGAATGGAGCTGTTCCATCCTCAAAGCTGGAGCTGAGCCATGGGCTCTCAATGCTCTGCAGCTTCTGAGCTTGTTTAATACTGTGCAACTGTTATTACAACAGAGAACCCGCCTGCAAAGCTGGGGACAAACTGCTGTTGTTTTCATGGGAAGAGCATTACTGAGAAATGCAGGTGATGAAGGTTCACCAAGCATGAGACACGTCTTTGTGGGGTCGGATTGAGCTTTTCTCTCCCCCCCCCCCCCCCCCCGAGGCTCCTCATGACCTTCTGTCCATTAACATTAACTCACATTTGCTGGGTTTGCATTTAAGGTCACAACATGGAGCTTTGCAAGGAGATGAAGACCCAGGGGCTTGGTTTCAGTGGTAGATCCCTTGCTCAGCTGCAGGTTTGGCTGCAGGTCCCTCAGCACGGGCTCAACCCAAGGCTATTCCCCAGCCTCTGCTGCCACCCCGTGGCTGGTTTCAACTTTGGACTTCAGCACCAAACCCAGTCTCAGCCCCTCCCTTTTCTGCCTGTGCAGCTCGCTCAGTGCTCCAGGAGCAGCTCAGGAAGGCAACGAACTGCAAGAGCCGCTGCCTTATCCCGACAGGAAAACCCTGGGGACCACTTCCTGCTGCTTCCCTTCCCTCCTTTCACTCCCCCGAAGCCACTTAAATGCTCAAGACCACCAGGAGACAGCCTCAGGTGACCAGGGAAGCAGTTTACAGAATCCCTTTGTTACCAAAAGGGAACAGAAAAAGCAGAGGGTCAGCGTGCTTGGAGCATTGTGCCAGTGCTGGACTCATTCCCCGCTGTCATCCCATAAGGAATCTCACTGGGGAGCAGCATTACCTGGTGCTGTGTTAGGGCTGCCTTGCCAGCCTGCTGCTTCTCTGCCAGCTTCTTCTGTTCTTGCTCCTGCCTCTTCATCTCTGCCAGCCTCTGCTCTTCCTGCTGGGAAGCCAACACCACAAGTCAACCAAGCAGCCAGGCACCAAGCAAGCAAGCAAGCAACCAAACCATGCTCTTAATCCAGGGGAGGGGAGGCATTATTTCTGATATCCAAAAGAATATCCAAGCATTTCACCACAAGTCTCTGCCCTGGTGATGCTGAGGAGCACATTGAGCACAGAGCAGCCAGCAAACAACCAACACAAGGGTTTGAGCTTTCCTCAGCAAGTGACACAAACAGAGCAACATTCCCACTTCAGAGCAGGAGCTGCCTCCTCTGACAACGGCGACCTCATGCTTTGAGGAGCTTCTTACTGCTTGTGTCATCAGGATATCAGCACTGATCAGATGGAAACGTCTGTGCTACAGGGGAGACCTTAGAACAGGTTTTCAATACCTAAAGGGGCCACAGGAAACCTGGAGAGGGATTGGGACAACGGCCTGTGGGGACAGGAACAGGGGAATGGCTTTAACCTGCCAGAGGGGAGATTGAAATGGGATCTCAGCAGCAGGGACTGCCAAGGCACCAGCACTGCCTTCTTCAGCACAGGCAAAACCATTCAGTTATTGAGTGCTGGCCCCACCGCTGCGGAAGAGCTGGCAGAGGCTGCTCCTGAGCTCTGCTGAGGGTGGCACAAACACGAAACTGAGGTGGTGCTTCTGAAGAGCCTGCCATCAATTACTGTTTGCTATCAAGAGAAGTACAGGTGCACCCAGCACAGATAAGCAGAGAACCTCCCTTGGCTTTAGTGTGTGTGTTACTTGCCCTTTCCTCCAGCAGTGCTGCCATGTGAACAGAGCAAGCCTGCCTGCCAAGAGGGACAGAGGGGACACCTTTGTCCAGCTCAAGTTTAGGAGTGCCACAGGACCCATCAGGGTTCTCAATAGCTAGACAGCTGAGCTGCTCCCAGCAAGAACAGCTCCTGCAGTCAGATCCACGTGGCTCTGCCCATCCACAACAAGGGAGCACTTACTTCTTTCTTCTCCAGCTCTTTCTGGAGTCTCAGTTTAGCAGCCAGCACCTCTTTCTTCAGGCGAGCAGCCTTCTCCTGCTCGCAGAGCCTGGGGGCCAAAGCAGAGCATTACCCTCACAATTACACCAGGGCACCCTCTCATCCCGAGCCTGCATCAACCCCTTGGTTCCTCACAGCTTTTCAGGGCGCTCCCACCAGAGCTCCTGCATTACTGAGCCCAAAATGTCTTCTGGTAGCTCAGCACCAGGACATTGTGCTGAGAGAACAAAGTAGCTCTTCACTGCCCGAGTCTGTCTCTGTTCCTCCTGCTGTTCAAAGCCCCAGCACAGAACTCAGTGTGTGAGTGGATGTTGTCTTACTTTTCTGCCTGGATCCTCTCCTGTTCCTTCTTCCTCTCCAGCTCTCTCTCTGCAGCCAACTGCTTTTCCCTCTCCTGTTCTGCCTGTCTCTGCTCAGCAATCTTCCTGGCACGTTCCTGCTCCTCTTCCTTCCTCTTCTGCATTAGCTCTTTGTGCCGACGTTCCTCCTCCTCCTGGTAAGCCCAACAAGGCAGTTACTCATAGTGTACAGGAACTGGCTCCAGCACAAAGGAGCTTGAACAACTTACTCAACCCAGAGCCTCCAGTTCCTATTGCTACACAGTGGGGAAACAACTTGGGGCTGAAGTCCCAAGTGCTTTCAAGGGAGGTGCTATTTCAGTGCTGGCCTTTCCCTGCCCACAGTGCACCCCAAAGGTCCTGGTCTGCCCCATCTCTGGCAGACAGGTTTATAGTGCAGAGCTCTTCATCCTGTCAATCACAAATTAAGGTCTTTAGTGAGAATCTGTCCAGAACTGGAGAAGGAACCTGGGTCACCACTGACAGCTCACAGCATCCTGCAGGAAAGGTGGGAAGCACAACACTGTGGAGGGTTTCCAGGACAGAGGCTCTGCACCTCCCTGATCTGCACTCAGTTGGCTTTTGTTAGCTCTCCTGCTGCAGGGGCTGTGGCCATTCCACCTGCACCAGGACGAGGGGCTCCAGCACACACCTGCTGCAGGGCTCTCTGTCTCCTGGCCTCCTCCTCCTGCCTGCGCCGGGCCTCTACCTCTTCCATCTTCCTGGCAGCTGCTTTCTTTTTGATCTTCTCCTCTGCCAACCTTTCCTCCCGCACCTACAACACAAACACACACAGCACAGAGCCAGCTGAGCACCGGGCCTTGAGTCAGACTGTCCTGTCCCTGTGGAACATCACAGCAGGATGCAGAGCTCCCATCCCCTCAGGGGGCCAAAGCTTCTTCCTTTGCCACCAGGAACCAATGGGACCTGCACTTGATTTGAATGGGTAATACTCGGGGCAATGACCTTTTCCATCTCCCCAGGAAGAGCTGGGGTATATTGCATTATACACCTAAGACCACAAAAGCCATCACAACATATTCTCAGAACTGTGAATAGGAAAAGCAGATGGAGATAATTGAAGCAGACAAAGGACTGCACTGGTTGCATGTGCAAATTGCCTCCAAGTCTCAGACATGAGAGAGGTCTGGAGGAAGTGGTTTATTTTCACCTCTTCCTCTATTAGTCAAATGGGAGAACAGCTTCAAGACCAAGCATCAGGGCCATTAGTCTGGCTTTAGCTACTGGAAGTTCTCTCATCTAACAGAGCCTTAATGAAGCCCATTTAGAGAATCACAGTTCTGGAAAAATCAGGGTTTCAGCTGCCATTTGCTGTATCCAAGACAAGGCAGCCACTCAATCACCCAGCTTCTGGAACGTTCCTTATCCCACTATTCTCCAGCTCATTCTCTGGATCTCAAGCAGCCTGAGCTCCTATCTCTCTGCAAGGCACATTTGTGTGGCATCACCTCACTCAGCAGAGCATCTGTGCTCCCAAGTAAACTCTCCAGTACTTTGGGCCTTACCTTCTCTGTCTTCTCATCAAACAGAGCTATCTTCTGCTCAATCCGCCTTTTCCTCTCCTCCTCCATCTGCTCTGCCCGCTCCCGCGCTTGCAGCACCTTCCGCAGGCGCTCCTCCCGCTTCCTGCAGGACACAGCCCAGGCTCAGCCCTGCAGCCCGACCACCGGAGCTCCTTACACACACACACAAGCCCACAGACACGGCTCTGGGGCAGCAAGGGCATCAGGGAGCCAAGTACAGCAGCATTAAACATCAGGGGTACTTTTAAGCCCTAAGACCGAGGATCTGAGACAAGTCCAGGACAGTTTCACTTGTTGTTAGCACTCTCAATAGAGAAAAGAGCAAACACTCTTTGCGAAGGGAGAGCAAGGCAACAAGAACTTCTGCTGCCTGCATGGTCTGTGCAGTATAAGAGACCCGGTGCTGGGGGCCTGCAGGCGCAGGGAGCAGCCCGGCCAGGGCAGAAAGCAAACACTCACAGCTTGGCCTCTTCCAGTCGCCGTTTCTTTTCCTCCTCCAGCTTCTGCTTTCTCAGCTGCTCAGCTTGCTGCTTCTTCCTCAGAATCTCCAGCTTCTGCCTCTCCTTTTCCTGAGGTGGAATGAAATGAGATGATACTCCTGTGACAGAGCTGCTTGCTCAGGTTAAGCAAAGGACTGGAGATAACACCAAGGAACTGCGGGCAGAACCCAAGGATGCTGCCAGCAACCCCGGAACAGAGCTCAGGGAGCCAGCGATGTTGTCATGGGTGCTTGGGAACAGATGCAATGGAAAAACAAGGCTGTGGTGTTCATCTCAGAGAAGCTGGGAAGGTGAAAAAGAAGCATCAGCTCCTGAAGGCCAGGCAGCTCCCCCAGGGATGGCAGGCAGGCAGCTCCCCCAGGGATGGCAGGCAGGCAGCTCCCCCAGGGATTGCAGGCAGGCAGCTCCCCCAGGGATGGCAGGCAGGCAGCACTGAGGCTTGTGCTGGTAAATACCAGAAAAGCAGTGCTGATGCTTGGCAGTGCTGCCAACTCCCTGCAGCGTGCTGGGACAGAGCCTGCTCTAGGAAACACCTTGTTTGCCTCAAGTCAGAGCTCCAGTGCTGCCCCTGCTTCCCACAAAGCTTCCTCTCGTGGTAAACCACCACCACTCGGAGTGCTCACAGCTCGTTTCAAGCCCCATCTGTCAGGCAGGCAAACCCAGGGCATTTCTGCCCTTTTGCTAAGCAGTCCAGCTAACTCAGCCTAAGAACACCCTCATTAGAAGAACAAGATCCAGCCATCAGTCCAGTACAGCAAGCAGACTGAGATAAACTAATTTAATGCCAGATTTGATACTGCAGATGCCCGATTACAACAGGCCTGGTCTCAGCACAAAGCCATTGATAAGCTCGGTGAAAGGTTCAAGTGATTGCCTTGTGCTGGGCTCCACGCTGTGAGTGATTGGTGCTATTAGCATCTGAGCTGGCTGATTTGAATCTAATGCTTGTATCTTCCTGCTCTGGTGCCATTTAGTTACATCTGGCTCCCACATGGAAAAAGTCCTGAGGGGAAGTTGTCTGTGCTGGAATGAAACCTGAAATAGAACATCCAGGACAAACTGGCCAGAAGATTCCCTCCTGTCCCATTAGCACCACTGCCAGCACAGACACCAACGTCAGGAGGAGCACCACGAGGCTGAGGACAGAGTCCTGCACTACTGCCTGCTGACAGACCTCTCCTCCCTGCTGCAGCACAGCAGGACTCTCAGCAGCACAACCATGAAGGCTTTAAGCAACACAAGTTCTGGTATCAGGTTGCCAGATAAAAGCTGGATGCAGGAAAACCAGTTCCTGCAGGATGCCTTCCTCTCCCTCCTCACTTTCCTGCAAGTGAAAGCACGCTCTAGAACCACCTTATTCTGCAGGCAAGCTGCTGGGTATCAGCAGTATGAGCAGCCTGTGCTCAACATGGACCTAAGTGCATCTGTGAAGCTACACCCTTGTACCTTGTACACTGACTTCTCTTCCAAGTTAAAAGCAGGTCAGGAAGAGTGAGGGCTGCCCATCGGGGATGGATGCAACCATTATTCCTCCTGCAAGTCCAACCCATGTAATTAAACCATCATGATTTAGGACCAAACTGTCCTATGTAAACTCCCTTTGGAAATCTAGAAGCAGATCTCAGATCCCATCCACCCAAACTACTGCTTTTTTGGGGCACGGGGATCCTCCTGTGATGCTGAGAACATCACTGTGGTGTGCACAGGGCAGAGGTACCAGCTGCTAACAGCACAGGAGTGGATTTGTCTCTGCTGGTTGCAAGAGTCACACAACATTAATGTTGATGCCCACTGGACTTGGACACTGGCACACTCATCCCTCTGACCCAGCAGCCTCCCATTCAGGAGACCTGCTTCTTCCTGCTTCAGAGGTCTGAAACAGCTCAGATCATCAGCAGTTTGGATTTCAGAGGCATTTGCTCAGACATCATTCATTAGAACAGTCCTAGAAAGGAGACTTTGGACATGAGACTTCAGTTGTAGACACACCTCCACTGCAGCATTCAAAATCCCCTTGATTTTCATTTCCCTGTTTTCATTCCTCACTTACCGGTTAATACCACAGGGGAATGCTACAGCAACAAAGCCCAGAGTCCCAGATTAGAACCCTTTAGCAAGCTGACTAAGCACAGTCTTATTTAGTTTATGTAAGCGCAAAGAGCAGCCTCTGGTTACTTTAAGATGGGTCAAAAAGTTTCTTTTTACATCAACTGACACTCATCAGACAGTCACATCCCAGCTTCCAAGAGCTTCACTTACCTTGGGATCAGAGCGCAGAGGGGTGTTGTGCCTGATGAAGGACTTGATCACCCCATTCCTCCCCACAGAGCACGGTGTCATGAGCAGCTGGTTCTTCTGCACAGTGTGCAGGAACGTCTTGAACGGCCGCACAACCTGGGACAGGAATGCCAGGAAGGAGCCTCAGGAGGCTGAGAGGGAGCAGGACCTGGGGCACTTACATCAAGGTTACAGAGATCTTACCTTGCTGGCTGGGAAGGTTGGGGACGGGGACTTCCTTCTCAGAGGAGAAAGCCCTCCCTCTTCTGCTTGCTGCTGGTCGTAGCGCTCATCCACAGCTCTCTTGTAGCTTGGCTTTCTCCTGGGAGAAAAACACAGTGCATCGTCCATGGCAAACCCTCCATTGTCTCAAAGCCAGGTGTAGAAGAGGCCATAAAACTATCCTAGCTTCCATCCCACTGGATGTGCACGAGGAGTCATCCAAGAGAAGATTTCTCACAAGATAGAAGATAGAAATTAAATAAGATGCAGGTTAAACCCCCCTTTCCTGAAGGCAGAGAAAGCCTATTGTGAGAGCTCCACAGTCACAAGACACTGAAGCCATTGAGCAAGGTTTCAGTGTTGAGTCTGCTTTGAACTGAGCTATGGATCTCCCAAGGCATGTCCCGACTGGAATGATGTAAACATACCTGGCACTTTGGGGCGGTTGCTGGGCCTCCCCACTCTTATTTAAGTTGCTTTCTGAAAGAAAATATTACACTGTTAGTTCTAGCAGAAAAATATACCTTCCACAGAGCTCTGAGAGCAGATAGGATTCAGCATCTACTGAACAGCAAAACAACCTGCCACAAGTCCTGCACAGCACAAGCTTCCCTGCTTCAGCAAGCAGCACACAGCACCCTTCAAACCTAGACACATCTAGACACATAGATGTGTCTAAAGTAACCTGCGTTACAGCTTGCACGGGTACTGCACAGAACATAGAATCCCAGCCTGGTTTGGGTTGGAAGGGACCTTAAAGCTCCTCCAGCTCCAACCCCTGCCATGGGCAGGGAC
>JBCJKH010077269.1:0-13893 GCA_039877255.1 Loriculus beryllinus | reverse complement strand
GGAAATGTAGCAGCAGACTGCAGTGTCTCCACTGTTGATATGTTTTTATTGTTAACAGCAAGCAGAAAAAGTTTCTATCAAAAATGGCTTGGAAACAACTGAAGCCACTTTTGATTTTTCTCTTCAGTTAGTTTTCAAGGTAACTCATTAGTGAAAAGAAAGCAAATATTCTGCTGTTTCCAGAAGCAGAGAATTATCAAAAGTTATAATATGCTAAACTATTTGGAGGAAGAAGTGAAAAGAGCAATAGTATAATTGTATGCATTAGGTTTTGGTTTTGGTTTGGTTTGGTGTTTTTTATCTATTAAAACTATAGAAGCTGCAGTTGGTACCCTTCTGCTGATGCTTGACTTCAGTATTTCCATACGTAGCAGTGTTTTCAGGAAAGTTGGAAGTCCTATCCAGTAATGTTAAATATAAGTTTGTAGCACTTCCCAATTTGATCCCTGCAGCTTAGAGAATTTCTGCTGTGTCAGTGACTGATAGTCCTTATGGCATCTGGCATAGAAAAGAAACTTCTGGTTTTGCTGGGGCTCATCTAGGCATGTGCAGTTGCATGTGTTTATTCCACTTTGTAAAATAAATTTTCTCATCATCTACATCTGCATTACTTTGAAATATGGTAATCCTGTTATGTATTTTGTAATTGCTGTGGAAGTTTGAAAGAAGTTCTTGATGTCTCAGACATCTGTGTTGGCAGGTTACATGTGCTCTTCTATATTGTAGTCATAAACCAGAAATCTTTTGGTTTGAGTGTAGTTGGAAAACATCCTTTTGCATGAGAGGATGTGTAATGTCAGGTAGCTTCATCAATATCAATGTTGCAATTATTGAAGAGGTGACAAGCCGGTTTGTGTCCTGCCATGTGCAGAAAGCAAGTGGCTTACTAACTGTAATATGTTTTGTATAGGTGTGTAACAGTGCAAAAACTCTACTGGGGCTGTAACAGTAGCTTCTCTTTATTTTGGTTAGATAAATTTAGGCAAGTCCAATGTGAAAATACAGTTAGCATTAGGCTCCACTAAGCACTTGGATCTCAAGAATCTGTATTGTGCTAGCAAAGTTGGATTTGACAGTGCAATCTGACTTCTGTTTGATATATCTTGATAGGTGCTGCACATGTTATGTGGTTTGAGAAACTTCATATTTGGCTCCTTTTCATAGAGAAGAATGTTATCTATCCACTGATAGTCCTCAATGAGCTTAGTAGCAGCGCTAAGAATATTGCTAGTCCAAAGAAACTGGATACTGAGTAAGTAGAAAAGGCTATCAAGTAATCTGAGTATGTCTTCTGTGGTGGGAAATTAAACAGTGAGTTCTGGTCTCAGTGTGGAGACAGTTAATACTATTGCCTTTAAGGTAACAAATAAATTTTTTCTTTGAAAGCTCTTATAGAGCCAAGTCACTTTGCTGATTTAAATCGAATGGAGTATTACAGTCTTAAACAAGGAACCCAATTCATAGCATACACTGTAAAGATTGTAGGTTGCAGAATTATCTAGTAGTATGATATCAGAATTTCCTTATTGATCTTCAGGTTCTATAATATCAAGACTGCAAGTTCAAGATAGCAACAGTATGTTCTGGTATTCTGTCAGATGCAAATTTATGACTTGTATAATGTTTCCTAAGTTGGTATGTCAGTTTACAGCCCCTCTACAGCTTTCTGCTCCCATCAAGAAACTCCCCAGACCTTGTGGCCCCTGAGTATAATCTGTATCCAGATGGAATTGCATACTGCCTCCTAAATTGAGCCTTAGATATAATCCTCCAAGTATTTGACTGTCTCAACAAATGAGAGTTCAATAATAGGTCCTGCATTTTTTGCCTCCAAGAGCAGAGACCAAGTAGCTCTTTTTGAAGTTCTATTGATCAAGAACAGAAGTGTTGTAGAGAAAATAAATCTTGACACAAAATGGAGTATAGGGGGGAAGGGAGGAGATTCTTTGTGGGGTTGTTTTGGGGTGTTTTGTGCTATTTTTTGTTTTGATCTTAAGCCCAGTATTCCCTGGATCTGTTAAATTCTTGATTCAGGTTCATTACTCTTGTCACTACAAGACCTTTGGAAGGATTGTTACCATTACATTAACATTATTTTTATAACCCTTTGATCTGTCAGTTACTATCTCTGAAAAAGAATATTACTGAGTTTATCATTAAGTCGTGGTTCTGCCAATATAAACTAGAGCAGTATAGTCCTGAGGAAACAATGATAATCCAGTGTTCATTGACGTCCTCTTGCTGATTAATCCGTAGCAGTGCTGGCATTTATGTATCTCAATATTCATAACCTAAATTAAAAACCAGATTTTCTGTTCAAAGTACAAGGGTATTTTGCCTCCTGATTTAGCGAGACTTATAAATAGTGCTAATCCATGAACACTGGTTTGAGAATACTGTTAGAAATATTAGGACAGTAGCCTTTAAATACAAATAATCTGAGGTTGTCTTTAAAAAAACCCCAACAAATTAAACCCTACCCAGCCACCCCCCTGGCAAAACTCCAAAAGCAAACATAAATCTAAAGCTTGAGTTTGAAGAGATTGGCAATGCATGACAGTAACAATTTAGGTGGTCTTTAAAGCCCTTTTGGACAGGAGATAAGTAACTGTTTTGTGTGAATTTCTTATACAGGTTGGGTGCTTTAATGATCACAATAGCTGGCTTGAAGTTACTGCGTTCATCATTCAGTAGCCCAACGTGCCAGTATGTCACTGTTATTTTCACAGTGCTGTTCTTTACTTTTGATTACAAAAGTTTTACTGAGACCATGCTGCTAGATCTCTTCTTCATGTCCATACTCTTCAGCAAGGTAACTTTAACTCTCTCTTTCTCGGCGTTTCAGGTCACCCAGAAGGGAAATCAGATAGCCCTAACTGATAGGTAAACTTACAGACCATCAGTCCTATTGGTACTGTAACCAATATGCGATAAGACAGCTAAGACTTCTCTTCCCAAAGCATTTGTGTTTGCTTGAGAAAGCAGATGTAACCTTCTAAACATCTCATCAGTTTCTAGTAGTGGAGGAATGAATTGCATGTTAAAGATAATTGTTTTATTATTACATTGTTTTTGTAAGTCTCAAGGTTCTGGTAGACCAGTGAGAACTTTAGGGTGACCAGAAAAATCCTAAGGATATTTGTGTACTGCAAAGCATGTTAATTCTTAGCCAAATCACTAAATTATTCTTTTTTCTTTTCCTGTAGCTTTGGGAACTCTTTTATAAATTGAGGTTTGTATACACCTACATTGCTCCCTGGCAGATCACATGGGGATCTGCCTTCCATGCTTTTGCCCAGCCCTTTGCTGTGCCACGTATCCTTTGAAAATGCAGACTTTTTCCTGAAGTCATGTAGTATAACTTCTGAATATTGCATTGTAATGAATTGTATGGTATGGGCTAAAGCTACCAGAGGAACGAATTTATCTAGTGAATATTTATCAAAAACTGTTCATGCTTTCTGCCTTGCTACAATGCTTCTATAGACTGGTTTGAATGGAGTGTTGAGAGAGGATTCTCTCTAGAATTTTGAGGAAAAGAATGACCACAGTGTCTACTGCCAAATTTTCACCTCTTTCTATGTTTAAAACCGAAATATTCCACTTATTGCTGAAGATACTGTAAAGATGCTTTGTTGTGTAAAAATATAGAGATACTGTTTTGGTCTTAATTGGTGTTGCTGTCTATTTCTGGTACTATCACAGGAGCTTGAACAACAGTAGTTGTTGCTTTGCTTTCCTTAATTCTATTATCCTACAGATTCTGCAATGTTGTTTGTCCAAGCAGCTGTGTCAGCTTTCTTCTCTACTCCATTGAATCCTTTTCTGGGAAGTGCAATATTCATCACTTCATATGCCAGGCCTGTCAAATTTTGGGAAAGAGACTACAAGTAGGTGAAATAAAATCTTAAAGTTTGTCCTTTTGTTTTTCTGTACAAATGTATTGGTTTGGGGGAGTTGGTGGTGTTTTGGTTTGAGGGGTGAGTTGCCATGTGTTTGCCTTTTTTACTTTTTACCTCTCCAAATGCTGCTTTGTTTTCTCAGTTTATAGTACTGAGAGTTTTCAATGAACTTGCTTCCGAAGTGCTGTAGCAGCTGGTTTTTATATTAGCAACATTAGCTTCTTGAGTAGAAGTGAATTTATGTACAAGAAGGTTTTGAGGGGCAGTTCATAACTGTGTTTGACCTGTGTTCATTATTGCTTGTTTCACAACTAAAACTGGCTAACCTCAATATAAAAATCTTTAAGTCCTCTTTGATCAAGGTGAGATCAGTAGTAAACTGTTTTTCATGTCAGATTATACCTTCCTGTAGTTTATTTGTCTGAAGTCCAATATTTTTGGAGATCAGACCAGCAAAATGTTACCTAGCATAGGGCAAGATGAGTGGATGGTTCAGGTATTTATGGAGAGTTCTTAGTTTCACTGCTTTATTGCCTTTTTTTTTCTGTTATAACACTGGATTAGTTTAAATACAGTGTTCCCGGTATTACTTTAAAGAGTTAAAGTTGTAACTTCAGCCAGTGAAATAACTTTCTGACAATTTCCCTTTCAGTAAAGTCTACTGGAATGTTAGCTGTGCTGCTTTAATGTTTTTTAACTTTGTCACTTCTAAAGTTTTTTGATATTTATCTAAAGAAATGCATACATTTATTATCTCTCGAGCTAGATATTATTCTATGGCTGCCTACTGTGGGCAAACCTGTTTAGGTACTGGATCATAAAACAGAAAATACTTTTAAATATGAGAAGAGCAGCAAATTTGCATATAAAATAGTTTTAAACAACTTTCTGAAACTTTCAGTGGGAATGTTTTTTTATCGGTTTTTATTCTGTTAGCTATTTCTTACCTTAGATTTTCTGCAGTAATACATTTTGTGTTAAGTATGCTTTATTTTATGATTTTTCAGTACAAAGCGTGTGGATCACTCAAATACAAGACTGGCTTCACAGCTTGATCGAAATCCAGGTGCCTTTCCTTGTCTGAGTTTTCTGTGGTTTGGGTTGGGTTTTTTGGGGGGAAGCAGTTGTGATGGGGTTTTGGGTTGATTTTTTTTGGGGGGGGGGAGGGCAAGGAGAGGAGGGATGGTGTTATAGGGTCTTTATAGGATTCATGATCAGTTTACCTTTGATCTTCTTCAACTCTGCCCAACCTTTCTGTCTATTGTTTTCTCCTCCATCTCGTTCTTACTTTATTCATTAGATGCTCTATAACTTGTTCTTGTTTTCCCCTTACATTTGTGTCTGTGCTTTACTGCTTTATTTACAATTGTCTGCATTAAGCTGTTCTGCTTTTTAGTCTTTAATGTTTACCTTTTTAAAATCATTTATCTGAGGATGTTTCAATGTCATAGTGATGTACAGTACACAGTCATTACCAAGATACTTCTGTGCTCATTTGCTGTTGCTCTTTGTGTGGAATAGGTTGGTGGGAGTTGCAAGAGTGGAACTGGAGGAGTAATTTGGAAAATGGAGGAGTTACTAATGGGGAAAAAAAACGGTCAAAACTACTAAATGTCACTTAGCATTCACTTGGAATTGTCCCTAAAGGGGGTTGTGTGTGTAGAGAATCATAGAATCATAGAAGAGTTAAGGTTGGAAAGGACCTTAAGATCATCCAGTTCCAGCCCCCCTGCCATAAGCAAGGACACCCCACACTAAACTGTTCCATGCAAGGCTCTGTCCAACCTGGCCTTGAACGCTGCCAGGGATGGAGCACTCACAACCTCTGGGCAACCCATTCCTGTGCCTCACCACCCTCACAGTAAAGAATTTCTTCCTTATATCCAATCTAAACCTCCCCTGTTATATTTCCCTTTTTGGGAAATGGGCTGTACTGTCGCCTGTTCAACAGTTAAAGATATACCAATAGGTACAGTGAAATCTCTGTATATAAGCCCATCAGTGGTCCCTGTAGCATTCTATTATATCCCTGACTTTTGGGTTCGTGAACCGTATGCATCTCTCACTATATGTTAAGTTTACACTTGAAGTATCTAACAGGCAGCTCATAAATCACTGATTGTTAGAAACCAAGTGTAATATAAAAAATGAATGTTCCTTCTCTGACGTGCTATCTTAAATATGTTTCTAAGAATTTGCTGCTGGCTGGTTGCTGCTGGCCAAATCTGTATGTCAGGTGTTAACTTCCTTGCAAGCTTTTTAAACTTTTCTATTACAGAATATGGTAAACTGTGTGTTAGTTCCATGTACAAAGTCAGTCTACAGGCAAAGGCTAAACTACAAAATATATCTTCTGCCATTACATAACCTAATTGTATATTCTTACTCCAATCAGTTTGCAGTGTTATTTACAGAGTGAAATTATTGGTTCTTACAGCACAAGCGTTTATTCTGACGAGGTGTTTGCTTGTGTTTGCCTATGCAAGAATAATTTAGCAATTGTATGAATCCCTGAAGAAGACACAGCTTTGGTCAGATCCAGAATGGGCTGCAGGCAGTGCAAATTCCACTCCCAGCACCAAGTTGCTTAATTGAAGATACAGTGGAGCTCATCTTGGCCAAGCTTATTGTCCGTTTGTGTGCATTCAGGACCAGCACATTTTGTACTGCCACAATTCTCTTAAAAGTGTGGGACCTTGGCAGGATAGACTTGTGCACTGGGTCACAGCCTGAACAGACTCTTTGGTGCACACCTCTGTAGGAAGTGACATGGTGGATGCACCCCTCATGTGGTAAAGGAGAGCTGAGCTGTAGCATCAAGCTACCACACTACTTAGCTCAAGTACCCTAAATATTTGGTGCAGTTAATTAGTGGGTCCCAGGTCTAGCAGCAACCTTACATGAGCATCTGCTTGGTGGTAATCCACCTGATTTGACCTGTTGATCACCTGGTATGTGACGGTGGTCTCTGCCATGCACAGTGTGCCTGTGAGCTGGAGCAGCAGAATATCATCCAATGAGTGGCACCTCTGCTGCTGTGGCAATCCTTTTTCACAAGCAGATTTTTTCAGGGCAAGGGTGAAAGTGTACCTTGTGGTGCACCCAATTTCTTAATTTCATTTTGCTTCTGACTGTGAGATCCTTCCAAGTAAAAACTAGATTGAAATAAAATATAGAAGAACTTCAAGCAGCAGAATTTTGCTATGAATAATGGAAAGTGCAATTCCAACTTCCATTTGAAATTAGTTTTTTGAGAAAGCAGCGGTTATAGAAATTCATTTTTATGTGGCCACATCGGTGATTATTATTCTTGTTGCCTTCCAAAAAGTGGGTTACATTTAGTCTAGGTTTAGAAATAATAGGTGTAGTATGTGATAAGTATCACTGAGCTTAAGTGGATAAAACTGCTGTATTTAATACAGAACATGAGGGATGTCTCCAGAATATATGAAAAAGTGTTTATGAAAACTGAGGTTATGCACTCTTAAAGAATTTTTTTGACATCTGT
Organism: Loriculus beryllinus; assembly: GCA_039877255.1. Classification (NCBI taxonomy): domain Eukaryota; kingdom Metazoa; phylum Chordata; class Aves; order Psittaciformes; family Psittacidae; genus Loriculus; species Loriculus beryllinus. Next base: position 6,483 of record JBCJKH010077269.1, on the reverse strand, counting down.
CGAATAGAAGATCCTGTAAAATGTTACTTTAGCAGGCTGACCCTTCATGGGGTGGTTGGCATTCCCTGGAGATACAATGGCAACAACTAATCTGTAAGATGACTGAGAAAATTAAGTATTGATTTAAGGATAGGTCTGGTGTCACACTGTGTTATTAAATTCAATTCAGTGGTGTTAATTCTATGTTTCACACTTTCTCGGAAGATTACACCATTATTTTAGTTTCCCCAGTAGCATGAACCTTGGATTCTTTTTACTCAGAAAATCTTGTGATAAAATAAGAGTAAATAGAACATACACACGTGTGTTTCAAAAATGTTTTTCTTCTAAAACTGGTCATGTTAGGGCTTGTCTTTGCTTTGATTCACACTGTAATCCTTGATTTATGTCAGGAAAGTCAAAGGTTACATTCAATCTTCCTTTACAGTTTTACACTGTTCATAGACTATGGTGGAGTTACATTAAAAAGGAATTATGCCTCTAAACTCATCAAGTAGTTTAGTTTTAATCATAGAATTTATGTTTAAAAGTTGCGCTTAGGTCTGGCTTGTGGCCTGAAACTTCTGACAGCTATTACAGTAATTCACAGTAATGGTGAATCAGAGTTTGATTTTGTATCTGCTTGTGCTGCATGCCCTGAATGCCCCAATTCTGTTTTACAGTCATCCAGGTGTACCTCAGACTAGCTAAAATAATATTTTAGCTGACTGCCTTTACTATCTGCCAGGGAGACTGAGTGATCAGTAACTCACTGAACAACACCCATTTATGCAGCTGCTGGTGGCTTCAGCAGCCGTCTCTCCAGAAAAAGGGGAAAGATGAGAGTCCTGAGGCAGAGCTCCGTCTTCTTTCCTTGGTTGTGCCCATGGTGTTGAAGGTGACAGGGTGAAGATCACTTCCATGCCATGCTGCACTGCCAGCTTTCTATCCCACTGCTCTGCCCTAGCACAGGCATCTGCTTTCTTCCTGTGTGGCACTTGGGAGTACTTTGCAGTACTTTGGATTTATTATGACTCTCCTGTGACCCTCGAACACAATAATTAGTATGTTTTTTCCAGTTCAAAGGAGCTGAAGTAAATTGAGGGCTGAACTGCAGCTCTTCAGTGTGATATTTTTACAGCATGAAGCTAAGGGTATATTTTGTCTGCCCTGGGATGTGGCATAAAAATCCTAAGGGCGCAAAACCCTCGGGGGTACTGACGGAAGGCAGCATTGAATGGAAGGTGCCAAAGACAGTGCATGTCATCTTTGTATCTATGTTGCATGGTTCTTGGAGAAAATTATCCCTTGAAATGTGCCTAGGCATTGTCTTGAAGGAAGTGATTGCCCAGTCTCCCAAAGCAAATTCAGGGAGTGAGGGAGCAGCCGATTGTGCCAATTCTCAGTGCTTGAATTCATTCCCTGGAAGAACAGATGTGCTCTCTTTCCTAATAGCAGGCCAAGCAGTAAACTTACACTCTCCCATAGGCATTTTTTTTTTTCTTCTCATATAGAAACAGAAAAGAATCCTCTTTATTGTGAGGAAGACCCTGAAATTATCTCAGGTTTCCAATAGTATGTCTATATTGCTTTGAAGTTTTTGCTTCCACCAGTGTGGCAAGATTTATGTGCTTCTGTAATTCCAAAAGGCAATATGAATTCTGAAAATAGATTTCCCAGTCTCTGAAAGCAATTGTTATCTTGGAAGTGGAGACAATCTTGAATGAAATATAAGTGAAGGACAGAGGGAGGCAGAGAGGGTGAACTTCATCTTGCAATTCTGTCTTCTGCTGCTGTGTGACGTACAGAGATAAGAGTAGGGTGAAAGAAAAAATTGCATTGTTCGTTCTAAATTAGTCCCAGGATGCTTCTGAGCAAAGATTACTGACTGAACCACATGTTTTGGTAGTGATTATGTAGTGTTTTGTTTGACTAATTTTATGTATACTGGAAGCTGAAGTGAGGCCATATGTTTTATGTGTCATAATAACCTCTTAAAACCTAAAGAGTTGGTGTTGGATTAAAATACTCTGCTTAAAGAGAGAGACAAATATTTGAGAGGTTAATTTTACAAGAGACAGACAAATTAAACTAGCAACCATTAGGAAAACTGTTAGAATGTTAAAAGACCCAATTGTACGTCAGTGGATCTCTTAAATATGGAATCTTAATAAGTCCATGCTATTGTAAGAGTACATGTTATTATGAGTGTATCTTGGTACAAAGAATTCAGTCATATAAGCTTAAAAACTGCTAGAAATTGCTAGGAAAAAAGATGCTCTATAATAAATCTTTCACACAGTATTCAGGCATTTGCCACTGTTTTTAAAACACTGCTTTCCCTTCACAGCTCTCAGGATTCATGGTCATTAATATTTGGCATTTTCACAGGGTTTCATTGGAGAACATGAGAAACACATCTTCTCTTGAAGCTTTTGTTTTCCACCATGAATTTCCTTTCACTTGATGCAATTAAATTTGTATTTTTTTATTTTTTTTTTTGCCTGGTCCCATCTGTGTCTATTGTTCACGTGACAAAGCAGTGGGTTTAACATCCTAGCTCAGCCATATTATGCTGTAGTTCATGTACCAGAGTGCTGTCAGCATGTCCAGCCACACAGAGCTGTTGTAAACCTTACACACAGCCTGACTTCTCTTTCTACGACAGCTTCTCAGCTTAGCTTCTTCAGTTTATTTCTATGCTATTGATATTTTAGATATTACATTTCAATTAAAAAAAAGAAAACAAACCAAAAAACCACCCCAAATGCAGGTAAAATGCTGGTGACAAACAGTGTAGCAGCATTCAGGCTATAACTAATCTCCAGGTGGGTATCTGCTTGGTATCTAATTTTCATTATTTCTCTACACAAATTTTCTTACAATATTTCCTAATGTCTCTATGGGATAAAGACAGAAACAGGGAAAACACAATAGCTTAATTAGTAAGTTTACTATTAACTCAATAGTTTTTGAGGCTGGAGTTTCTACTTGGAAGTATTGGAGGGAGGCTGGACTTGGCTGTCCCCAGATGAGCATCTTGTGCTACAGCCAAAATGACATAGGTTAGTCATGGCACTGCTAGATGTGACAGGTAAGACCCAAGGGAGACCTATGTCCTTTTGGAGATGAAAATGCAGAGCAGTTAGCATATCTTGGAGTATTTCAAACAGCACTTTGTTTGGGCAGCTAAATCAGGCCTCAATAGTATTTTCTCCACTCATCCTTGACTGGGAAGCAGCACTAATGAGACAGAAGCTGCTACTTCTTTCTCTCCTTGCTAATGGAGACACTAATGGCAGTTTTAGTCCTGCAGTAATTATTACTCTGACCTGAAGCACAAGCTCATTGAGTGGAGTCAACTAGTAATGACTTTCAGTCACAAGTAATTTGAATGATGCTGAACCAGTGACCTGGCTGTTGAGGTGAAAGTTGCTATAATTATTCCTCTGAGTGATTTTCTGTCCCCTGAATTTGCTTTACTATTCTCACAGTTTCATTAAAGAAACAAGAGTTGTATGTCTGAAGGCAAGACTAAATTGATATTTAATTTCTCCACCTGTGTCTACACATGGAGATGCTTGAGCTAATGGAGATCTGAGGTAATGAATCCATCAGCACTACATATAGTGAATGTATCCCAATACTGACATGCTAGTGAATGTGTGTCCAGATCTGCTCTGTTAAAGTCTGCGAGGAGCTCTGTTGCAATGCTGCCATTTGCTGTTGCAGGTCTTTTCTGGTTAAGGTATTTCTTCACTATGCTCTATTTCACTTTGTTGATGCATTGCCTGTAATTTGTCCTGTGCGATTCTATGTCACGAGTCCTGCCCTACTTTTGAGCCCATTTACGTTTGAATGTATCAGGTCCTGCTGCACAAGATGCAGACTTCTCATGTTGCCTGAAACCAGCTGTTGATAGCATGGTGTTACCTCATGTTTGGCCAGTTTGAATTGAGAAGTTGATATGTCAGCTTGACAGTGGCCATGGTGTGTATGTTTGTGGATTTCTGCGGTGCTAGCATTCAAACACAGAAAACTGCAAATGCAAACTTTCCCTAAGCTATCTGTTTTCCAAAGATGGGAAAGACTAGAATTCTAAAGCGGCAGGCTTTTCTTCTAGAAAGGTTCAGGCAAAAGATATTAACATCCACAAGGTTTTTGTTTTGTTTTATTTTGTTTTGTTTTGTGTTTCCCTTGCCCTTCAACACCTCATAAACCAGAGGTTACCATGCATGAACACTACTGCAGAAAGTACTAGCAAAGGGGTACAGGTTGAAAATTTTGTAGACATTATGAATTTACATGCACAGACATCATTCTTTCCCAGCGATAAACATTCAGCTTCCATCAACATTACCTTCATTTCCTTCTGGCTTATGAAATTCTTTTTGGCTTATTCTTTCTGGTTTGTGAAGCTGTACAACCGTTTGAAATTCATTGTACTGGCTTCCAGAGGAGTTTTTCATTGTTTGTTTCCATTAGGTTTTGAACCATTATGGTCAGGAACCACCAGAGTTTTTAACTTTCAGCAAGTTTCTCAGGTTTTGCAGGTAAAGCACTGACATCTCAAATGTAGATTTAAATGTAATTTCCTTTCTGGATAGTTGGAGATGGTCTGAAATAACAGTCGTTGTATTGCTTTGCTTTTTATTAATTTCAATAATATCTTTTGGTATAGCTTTGGCTCTTCATTTTTTTACAGTTAGTTGAGCAGACTGATAAATTTAACAAAAAGTGAACTTTAACTGCTTGCTAACATGAACAATCAGGGTGTTAATGAGGCCAGATCTGCCTACAGTAAAGCAATGAAAGCCTAACAACGCTGTGTAAACAAAGCCAAGGCAGTGAACCAGTTTTGTAATTGGCATGAAGAAACACTGAATCGCGCAAATAAACCAGTATGTGAAAGAAACCAGAGATCAGAATTCTTCCAGTTGGACTGAGAATCATGCTCCCTTTTCCACTCTCCTTTTCCTGCTTAATTTGAGTTTTCTCCTACCACTGAAACACTTCCAGTGGTAGAAATGAGGAACTTTTACTACATATTTCATCAACTCAAAACAATCTGTAGTACTGATGTAGCCTGAGAGACAAGAGGTATGGAGTTCCTCTAGTCAAGACATATGTAGTTCTTTGATTCAAGAGGAGGATGGATGTGAGCCTATGTGTTTCATATGCTAAATGAGTGCCCAGAAAAGATAGCTTGAAAGATAGATTGAAAGATATCTATTAAAAAAATAGTTTGAAAATTAATGCCACAGACTAACTTTGAAGTAGTTTTTATCTTATCTTGCTTTTTTTGTTGTTGTTGTATGGGACTAAAAAGATGCTCTTCATTCAATATGCTGCCTCTTGGTACTGCCCTTGGTATCTTTTCAAATAGAATAACTTTAAACATGTACCTACCTGTTTATGTATAGCACTCTAAGAATGGCTTTCCTAGATATCAGCTTTGCACAGAATACTGTTGTCGTCTGAATTACCCCAACTCTTAAAGATGTGGTGTCTTAATAAGTCTTAAATGACTGTGCTCATTTTTCAGGTAAATGATGTGGTCTAAAAAACTTTCTTTGTGTATCAACAAAAGCAGATGTTGACTTTTGTAGATAGTCATTAACATCAGGAACGTTTTAGGTTTTTGTTTCTTTCTTTCCAGTAGAGGTATTTGAAACACCCTGTGCCAAACCAACATAACTGACATTTCAGGTCCCACAAAGTTTTTGAATCAGTTTCCTGGCTTTGAAATTCTCAGTTTATATACACATATTTGTGCCTGTATACATATGTGTGTGAGTTCATGCAGACTAGAGTTAGTACATTTCATTAATTTAGATTATTTTTCCTCATGTGATCAATAACTGGGAAAAAATCATTTTTACTTAATTTACTTCATCATCGTAGCAAAGATGTGGATGTTATAGGGAAGCATGCAGCTCATCACTGGAAAGATGGAAGAAAGGAGGAGGACAGAAGTGGTAGCAGAATTGGACCAAGGAAATTTGAAAGGCGGGGAAAAGATTGGAGGTAGAGAAGGCAGTAGCAGTTATGTTCACAATAACTTTGCATACTTTCATTTATTTGATAAAGCTATGTATTGATTTCTGAAACTGTTTTTAATTTATACTACAATCGTACTTTGGGACTTTTTCAGGTCTTGTAATCATCTAAGTTTAAAAAACCCAACTTTTACTATCTTGAAGAAAATATGTCAGAAATAATTTATCCAATGAAAGTTATTTTACAATGAAATTGTCTCCATGCCTCTGAATAAATAGGCCCAGGTTCTTCCCAGAGGGAATTTTTGTTGTGAATCTGACCATCTAATCCATTTAAAATTGGCAGTTTATAACTGATACTTCATTAAATTGCAACTTCTGCATATTGCTAGAATTGGTGCTTCAAGTTGGTTGGTCAGGACCTGATCCTGTAACCTTATTTATGCAAACAATATTATAAATGTTCATTGCATATGTGAAGTCCCCAGCTATACAGAATGGTGTA
>JBCJKH010077266.1:32405-51061 GCA_039877255.1 Loriculus beryllinus | reverse complement strand
ACAACCTGGTCTAGTGGAAGGTGTCCCTGCCCATGGCAGAGGAGTTGGACCTAGATGATCTTAAGGTCCTTTCCAACCCTAACTATTCTATGATTCTATGATTCTATATTAAACTAAATCACAAAGTGAAGGAGACTTAAAACAGAAAGCTCCATATCTTACATTAGTATACTCATTTGTGATGGTCCAAAAAAATATAACCAGCATTGAAACCTTACATACTTTTTAAAACCCGATAGGCACCCGATAGGAAATGGACTAGTTTTAACTTGGAGGGATAAAGGGATAATATTCTGAAATCTCCAGGGGTGGGTAAAGGAGGTAACCCAACAAATGAAAGGCTGATTATAGTTCTTGGAGATACATATTTGAATGTATAAATGAATCTTCCACTGAATGCTAAAACCTAATGGTTCTCAAATTCATGTAATTTTTTCCTTTACTAAGTTCAATAAAAAAAGTGTTCATCTCGCAGACAGCCAAAGCTAGGAAAATAATGTCTCCCATCAGCGTTAATGCTCCCCTTATCTTTGAGATGTTTACCTAGTCTTGAAGCTGTGACATATGGGAATTTCACACCTAGTGAATATATTTTCATGTAGCTTGTGGCACGGGAGTGTAATCATTAAAAGAATATACACTAGTAAGAGTAACTGCAACAGCTGGTGACATTTACCAATTAGAATTACAGTTCTTTAAAACACTTCATCCTTCTTTAATGTGTGCAGGATAATTATCTTTGAAATTGCTGAGGAAAAAAAATTAATTTTCTTTTTACACAGTGTCTGCCTACAGTGGAAATATGTCTGGGTAAGGAAGATCTTCAATGCTCCAACAATATGACTCTGTTTTAAAACCTCACCAAAATCATTGCAAGACAACCATCTTTGCTCACGGCTGGCCAAGCACACATTAAACATTGAATGGAGCAACAGTGTATCAAGTACTTCATTATAGCTCCATACTGCATGCACTGAATTTACTTCTTTCTCTAGACATGTGAGAAATAAAGCTATTACAAGCATCAAAACAGGCTCAGTGCTATATATTTAATGTTTTAACCTATATTTAATGTTTAACTTAAGAGATTGTGCTTAAGATAGGAACCTCTGAATACATGATCCTCTGTTGCACCGTTTTGGATACTTTGGAAAACAATCCCAGGATAATGTAGAAAAAAAACCCCAAATAACAAGTAAGTAATTGGATGTACCTCAAAGGACAAATAAAGAAGCAAACAAAAAAAAAAACAACCCCTAAACAAACAGAAGCTGAAATATATTTAAAATATTTAAAATAACTGTCCCAGAAGGCATTTCATTACTAATTTTGGACAGACTTAAGCAACTCGGGCTCCATGATGTGCATCTATACTCAATATAAAAAATTCTGCTCCTCTGAATCTCTGGTAGAACATCTGCTGAAGTTAATGGGAGAGAACTATTTTCACCTCTTTGAGAGAGGAATTTAACCTGGTATATTTAGCTTGATAATGTAAAAAAAAAAAAAAAAGGTATTCTGTCTCAAAATTTCCCCAAGGAAAAAAACCTTTTTATTTTTATTTTTTTTTAATAATAAATAAGAAGCTATTGTAGGTTTGTTTTATTCAGAACAGCAGATAAGATGTTTTACCTATCTGAAAATGAAAGAGAACCAAACAAAGAGATGAATGGAGAAACTGGAAATACAAAGACATCAAATAAAATACCAGGAAATGAAGAGCTGTAAATAGGGTTACTTTGTCACTGGTTACACAAGTAACTGAATACACTGGCAAGTGAATGAGTTTAAACAAGGGTGTAGGCTTCAGCACATTCTTTTTTAGGGTTAATCACTAGTTAACCTGGCAAGATGAACATGCTGTTTGGGAGAAAAAAAAATAAAATCCTTGTTAATTATATACTGCAAGTGCCCTTACTTCCTGCTGCTGCACCTAATCCTACAGGTGCAGGTTGTCTCTTTTACTATTCACTGGTAGGTGGGTCCAGATCAACAGGCACTTTTCACAGCAATGAATTAAGATAAAGAAGAAACAGCTTAACTTTTCCCCTTTGAATAAGAAGACACTACCAGAGTGTCTATTTAACAAGGAGGCAAATTTTAAAATACATTATTCTAGTTTCCAAGATGATGCAGAAGCAGTATTATAATCAACACACATAGTTCCCACTAGCAAAGTTTGCCTGAGGCACCTAGTCAAAAATAATGCTGCACTGCCTTGATTTCCAGGCGTACAAATATCTTGCTGCTGAAGGGTTTGCAACAAGTGTAATACTGCCACAAATATTAGGCTTTTCCTACAGGAGAGATACACTGAAGTTTCTGCACAGCTTTTTGCAGTGTGACAATTTGTCACAAATCTCAACAAAAAATGTGTACATTTATAAATACTTGATTTATGTTTATTCTCACTTTGGCATTTGTGACAGAACATTTCTTAGCATCAGAGAGTATTAAACAAACCTGTATTCCTGATATTACCAAGAAAAATATCTAGTCTTGTCAAGTTCCTATCCTATCAAGTCATCAATGAGAAGGAGATGTTAGAGACTATAATAACAAACTTCATCGCATTTTGTGTTTGCTCTCCTCTCCTCCTCCTTTCCCTCCCCTGCATCATGGAGGGAGACTTTTTAACTACAACGTGGATGTCACAATGAAATGAAAAGGAGTGATGAGCTGGAGGGGGTTATTGTGAGAAACACAGGAGCTCCTTAATCAGTGTCCACCACCAAATGAAAGAGCATGTTGGAAAAATTTCATTGCCTGAAATTTTTCCTTTAAATACTGCATGTCTCACGCCTGGGCTCTGGAATGACAGAATTAAGGTATCATTAAAATATTTTTGGAATACAAACTTCTTGTACTCTTGACAAGATCCTTGCTCCCTTCATTTCTTACAAATCAAAATACATAAGCCAGGCAGGAAGATACATCATTTATATAATCAGCCTATTACAAAGGTAACTTTTTATTCTCACATGGTTTTGAAATAAAATATTTTATTTAAATAGAAAAATACAATGCATTTTCCCTTCCCCTAATACATTTTCCTGTAAAAGAAAAAGCAATCTTGGCAAAGGCTAAATGTGTACATTTTGACAACTGTCATGCAGCACTTAAGCTGTGATTCTGCAAGTGTCTAAACAAACACTTTTCCATATATGTGTAGTTTCATTACATCCACGGGGCAACAAAGGAATGCAAGTGTCTGCCCAGGATCTGGATTCTCTCGTGCAAAAGGTCTTAAAAATGTTACCATGTAAAACCAGGTATTAAAATATGCCTTTCCCCCAAAAATAACTATGTTCTACTATAGTATTTTAACTTTTCTATGCATTAGCAGCTTTCTGCTTTCCATTTAAGAGGTATCTCAGAAATACTTCAGACTTAAAACAGTGCAGGCTTTTCCCTCCAATTCTGAAATAGCTTGTTTTTACAGATCTGAAACAGTAGGGCCAATTCGCAGTTCGGGGCATACAGAGGAGGAAGATGTGGAATAGGGAGCCAGGAGAAGCCCTAAGCATGAGGATAACAAATGTTCTGTACTCTTTATTTTTAGACAGATGTCTCCAAGTAAATCCTACTTAAAAATGAATGGCACAGTATGGCCACACCTGAATAAACACTGATTTCCTAGAAAAAGTAGTTTGCTGCTTAAAACCAGCTAAATGAGGTCATGCGGCAAGTGCGATATTTGGAAATTGAGGTATCTGGAAGGTCCCAATGTGTATCTGCCTGGTAGGAGGCAGAGCTCCTACACTGGCCTCTACAGGACCCCATAAGTCAAATGCTGGCACATGTGTGAGGCCCCTTTTCATACCTTTGATCCCTGCATAAAGGCAAGAGCAGAGCGAGAGGCCTGGCATTGTGTGAGCTGCGCACTGCTGTCAGCCCTGGGTCCTTCAAATGACCTCTCTGCACTTGGTATGACAGGTGGCCTACATGAAGTGAGGGAGGATTAGGTTCCTTCTGTGCCCTCTAAATGACTGGCATAGATTACTGGCTGCTACAAAGGGATTTAAACATACCTTTCCGAACAAAAAGCAGTATATACATATGCATGTAACTGGATGCTCAATTTGTATGACTAATTGCTCTGGTTGTAGTTGGAAATGAGGCAAATGTGTGTAGAAATGACCAGCTAGAGACACAATTATTTGTGTGGAAAACTGACTTACATGATGAGAAATTGAACACAATGAAATTATCTACATGACTGAGGAATAACAATAATTTGAGATTAATAATAAACACTTCTTTCCATTCATTTCTACTGCATTCTTTCCCTATACTCATTGATTACCTGGCTTTGTGAATAGAATATTAAAAAAAAAGAAAAGAATTAGACAGCTTGTTCTTCTACATTTCGTAAGGATTGATTGGCCTTTAAGAGAAACTAAGAGAGTTATAGGCGAATTTGGGTGAGTTGTTTTAAAAGAAATAGTAACCTAAATCAGCTCCTGCATTACCAAACATCAAAACATACCATTAACAAGAGAACAAATTTCACGTTTCATGCACTACTTATACTTGTAACATTTGTGCTATTTTCCTCTGAACATTTGGTTTCTTTCACATGCACAGCAGGCACAATTTCTTTCACTTCAGAGCTTAGCATACTGTGACAATTACTAACAGAAAGAGTGTAATAGCAACTAGATTTTTTCATTATTATTTTTAGGAAATCATAAGCCATCATAGCTGTTACTCTTCTTAGTCTGGGTTATTTTGCACTGTCCCTAGTATTTCTTCTGGTGTTTTGATTACCCAAACACACACAGTGTCCACACAGCCTTACAAGCAATGGCTTGGGAAACCAATAGAAGCTCCTTGTGACTGAGTATTTCCCACTTCATGAAGGACCTTCTGAAAAATGGAGGCTCATGTTGAATGCTTTCTTAAACAGGTTAAAAAGAAAAAGATGAAACATTTTTTGGATGGAGTAATTCATGATTCTCTGGCAAGATTAACGAATGGAAGAGGAGATAGCAACATTTTTACAAACATATCTCCCAAATGAACTGTGCCTACATTTCCTACCCTGGTACTGAGAAGTTGAGGGATGCCTTCTGGGGAGTGTGCATCTTTGTGCCCAACTATTTAACGACTAAATCCCCTCTCAATATTAATAGAAGTAACATTTTCCTCAAAATGAGCAAGACTCATCCAAGAATGTCTACATTTAGAATCCTTTATCATTTCTATTTTTGGTTACCTTTCAACTTTTGTATCCCTTTTAACATTTTATTCTTCCTCTAAAGCATTCTGCTCAGTAGTTCCTTCATTTTCTTCTAACATCTCTTTTGTCTAGTTATTTTCTTCTTATTTCACTATAAACCAGCACACGTTTTTCCTCTTTGACAAATATTGAGCCTGGCAATCAAAGGAAATCAAATGCTGAATTCACATGCTCAAAAGAACTTCAAAGGCCTTTTGCCTACCACAACTTCCTTCTCCCTGAGATCCACCAAACTCTTTTTCAGGGACCCCAAAGACAGCACTAAGGTGAGATGCTCGAATGGAGTTGGGGAACAAAGGAACAATGTGGCCATTTAACAAAGTGCAATTTTGCACATATTTGCAACTATATTAAAAGAAAGGGCCCGCTGTGGTCACTTCTAAGTCACTTCTATATATGCAGCTCTATTGTAAGGAGGGACAAGAAGAGAATTTAAACCATATCAGTTCAAACTACAGACATACAAGGCATTTAATTAGCTTCAGTGCAAGTTTGCTAGGTTACCATCTCATGACTGAGAACTCAGTGTAAATTCCTCACCATGTACTCCTTCCCCTCTACTTCTCACTCCAGTTGTGAGCCCAGGAGATGACCTTGTAATGTGACGACTTGCAGCCTCCTTTTGCAGTTGGCATTTGTAACTTCTGTAACTGCCAATTTTAGATCCTGTTCAGACTGGGCACTCACTCTCAGTGGTGACAGTAAGGGCTCTTCTTGGCCTCAACTGTGTCTTCGCAACAAGGGGGAGAATGTGAAGGAGCAATCAGAGTAACCCAGGTAAAATATCCTCCAGAATTTGGAGAATGTTTGCTTGGCCAGGTCCACAGCCTCCCTGACATACAGTTTACACTTTTAGTTTACAACTGTAGTACTACCACACAGTTCACACTTTGGACTGTGGGAAAGGTGTGTGGGATAGCTGAAAAGTGAAGGGGCTGTAAAAATGCAAGGATCCTGACAGCCTATCTATAAGTTGGTCGTCTCTTCAGTCCAAGCCACACCATTCAGTGCATGTGAGAAAGGCAGTGGAGCTCCAGCAATCAGCTTCTCACTTTGTCTTCTCTCCTCTTTGGAGCAGTGCACCCCTGTGTGATCTGACTTGCAATACTCCCCTGAGAAACGGCAAAGGTATTCTTCAGTCTCATCTATATTGTGAACTTCAGTATTCAGGTCAGTGGTAAAAGACTTTGAAATCTCCTTCTCGTAGATATTCTATGTAATTTGGAGAGTTTTTTCATGTTACTTGAAAAAAGCCAATGAATTTCTATTTTGTTCAGTAATTTTTACTTTTTTGAGTCTAAAGTGCCTCACCAAGGACCCTTTGGAATCCACAGCATAATATATTAACAAAGGCTATTCTAAGCTAACTGGAATGCAAAATTGAGTCTTCTTTTGTAAAAAAACCAGCATTTATACAACTCAACAAAAAGTTCACACACAACCAAATAAGAAAAAAAATGCTGAAAACATCATTGAAACAGAAATGTTATTACTCACTATTTATGAATAGGGTGACTATCAAGATAGCAAAATAACAAATTCCAGAAATGGAATATTTTTCCTTTTATTTAGTATGTGGGTTTTTTTTTTTTTTAATAACTTATTTAGGCTTGGAAATATATTTTTAAGTACAGAACTGCTGAAAGGATTTCTGGCCACCATACAATATAGCACCTCTGTCATTCTTCTATATTTGTAAGTTTGTTTCTTGTAAGGTCATTAACATAAAAATTTTAGCCATTTTATTGCTATGCTTGGAAAATAAAATTGGTTTAGAATCACATTAAAAAAAGATGAGAACACAAACTTGTGAAAGAAGAAAGGGTATTTATGGACAGTGATAATGACAGTATTTAGTAACTTCTTCCTTGCTTTTTAAAAGACATTCTACTATGATACTCTAATAAAAATATCCTAACAGCTGGATTTTGCTTTTATGTATAAAAGAGCTCCAACAACTATCCTTTCTAGTTTTCATTTATACCACATTTATAAGCAATGGTAAATTAGAGACTTAGCAAGCAAGTGATTAAAAAGCAAGATTGAGTCCTGAAGTCAGAAATCAATAGATAATGGATATTTGAGTACAATGTTTCTACTTGTTGCTTACCCTGTGCATTTGAACAATTTAGCCAAATGATGGAAAGACCTCTACAAAAGAGTATCTAAGTTACAACGCTTACTCTTCTACAACTGAAAAAGTGCATTGAGAATAACCTTTCTAAGCTTTGCTTTGAGACTTACTCATTGCTTGAGGGAAATGAAATGCCCTCTGAGGTTTGTAGTGGCTGTTTAAATACTCAGTGTAAAGCTATAATGAATCTCTGTAGGAAAGCAGAATGTCAACAATAAAAAAATGTGAGCTAACAAACTCCTTTTTCTTTTTTTTTAAGTATTATGAGTACTAGGAAGAAAATGAATTAAAAGGCTTGTACTTACAGGAACGTCAACGTATTTTGCAGCTGCTTTCACCTTTCAAAAATTAAAAATAAAATAAAACACAGTAAGTGCTTTTTATTACAGATTATGCACAATTTCAGAATTAAGCACAGAAAGAAAACCAGAACTGTTGTGAATCCAAACACTTACAGTGAATGAAACTAATGATGAGAAGAAAGTGCCTTCATCGTATCTTGACAACTTAGACAGCACACCTTCTAACACTGACACAACCTGGGGGAAAAGCACAGAGTGAAATCTAAATGCACAATATGAAAAGAAAATATTTAGAATGAGAATGTGAGTTTTTCTTCCTCATATTTTCATTGTTCAGCCGAGCAATGCAAACTGCAAACTTGATCACTTTCTCCATCTCACAAAGTGCTGAAATCAAGGATAATATTCTTTTGCAGCTTCACCTGTTGATGGCACTGATGGAAATCATTCAACCACTGCAGAAATAGAAACCCAACCCCAAAATTCTCCTGAGGTGGGGCTGCTACCCAACACCAATTTGCTGCCTCTAGAACACGTGGTGAAACATAGGAGTGTGTGTAGCCAGCATGTATTTTGGGTAGAAAACACGTTATTTTCTAGTACCCCAGTTTCTAAGATCACAGCTTTAAAGATGATGGAGCACAAATGTTAAAGGTGGCGATCTTGGTATCACATTTCTCTGATCTCTGCTATTGAATAGGAAGCCAGCTCTGATTTCACCCAACAGTATAATAGCACTAGAGTTTTCTGTCAACACCATGTGCTGATGAACTACTACGACACAGCCAAGAAGAAGCAAGAAAAAGTATGCCCCAGTCTCTGGTATGGTGAGGTTTCTCTCCCCTGTACTGTCACCTGTGATTCTTTGGCTAGAGTAAGCCCTCAGCAACTGATATGAGAAGGTTTTTTTGCCAAAATTTGTTTCCGACACAAAAAAACCCTCTACCTTATTAACTGCACTAAGTATAGCCTAAATGTTAAAACTCCCCCAAATCAGCCTTAAAGCAAACAAATGCCCTTCTCATGTCCCTCTGTGATGTTCTGCTGCTCAAGTAATTAATGGTATATAACATAAAATGTCAGCCATTGTGTTCATGCACATTTGTTTTACACATATGAATTGCTTTCCATTTTATATAAAGATTGTTTTAAAAGTCATCCCTTGTTCTCAACACAGTCATTCCCACAACTATGGGTATCATTTTATGAGTGTGAGGACAGAACAAAATTCCATCTGGCATGCTGTTAATGGGCACTGTAACAGTGTCACAACAGTGTCACCTCTAGAGGAACTGAGATCATCACTTTACAATAAGCCCTGCTCTTAACAGTTCAAGGAGCAGGAGCAAGTGCAAACCGACATTTGTCATTTATCAATCTAACCTGTCATATTTACAGTGATTAATTAAGACACCAGTACATAAGTGCCAATCAAGGAATAAAATCATATCATGAGAGAGTGGCAGTTGTTTCTGCAACCCATGCACAGTATAATTACAGTCCTTTTATTAGCCTGAATACCTGCTTTCTGCTTTGCTGTTGCATGTCTGTGAAATGCTGCTGATCATACTTTAAACGCATTTTATCTGACTGGCAAGGATTCTTTCTGCAGAACAGTGTTGAATCTAATTGTGCAAAGATCTGCTATGGAAATGGCTGATCTCACAAACGTGACGTCTACAGCGTCAACAAATAGTTCCATACAAGTGGGATGCAAAAGAACAGAGAGCAAAACATTGCAGTGCCAAGGATGCCAATTTAAATGAAGCTCAAAACCTGTTTTCTGAGATCTCAGTGTACAGATATGTGAAGCTCTAAAAGCATTTCTGCGTATACCTCACATTCTCTGAATTGGTTACCCTGAGACACACTGTGCTTTGTTTTGCTGTTTTGTGCTATTCCTGTGATTTGATAAATGTTTTAGATTGGTAAGTCTTGTGTGCAAAATACACAGTATAGTCTTTACCAAGTAAAATCTCACTGAAGTGAAAGTGCTCTTTTCATTTTCATAGATGACTTGCAGCAAAAAAGAATGTTCGAGACACATTCCACTGGAATACAAAAGAAATAACACAGAGGCAAAGGCTAAAACATAATGAAAATATGTTAGATGAAAAAATGACCACACATGAATATCATGCACACTGGCGTTCATTTTTCCTGGCCAAAATTAAGAATGAAACATCAGCCTTCCTCTGTACCCTCAGAGGCTTTCAGGCTTGAAACAGAAGCTATCAGGATGTCATTGGCATTTCACAACTCAGGTGAGGAGTGGCTGGTTAACCTTCTAATGATCAGCCAATCACACAGAATATTTGCTTCATATTTCAAGATTTCAACCTCTGGTAATAGTATATGTAACAACTAATGAGGAAAATCCCTCTGTATTGACAGTAGTTATCTCTAACTTTCTTGTATATATATCCAGGAGAAATATTACTGTTTTCTCCCTTCTTCTATAATCTCAGATATTAAGAAAGATAATTAGAAGGTTCACTTTTGTTAAATTCCATTTTCTTCCTGTTCAATACACTAAAACCAGAATTTGACAGGTTAGTTTGGAGTGATGACAGGTAGCATGTAAAACGCAAAACTATCGAGTTGAACCATTTGTAGTTATTTCTACATCAAAACTTCCCTTTAGAGAAAAAATGCATCATTTCTACACATTTGTCAGTAAGTGGACGCATTTTGCTTAAACTTCTACAATGATTCTATAAAGCCTTCCTCTTCAACTCCTGTGCAAGCATGGTGGGTGTCAATCCAAAAGGAGATTCCTACTCCCCCACCCCCTGCCAGCAAGCTGTGACAAGTGAAAACGAAGGCATGATGAAAATGTGACCAGAGTTGTATTTTTGTCACTAACGCACAAATTGTGAAAGTATGGCTTATTTCTCCTAGTTGAAAATCAGATATTTCTGGGTAGTCTGCAATGCATAGATAACAAAACTTCTTATGAAATCTTTTTTTTTGTGTCATTGTTTGCTGTGTCCCTGAAACTATTAGGGACTGAAAGCTCTTCTATCAAGCACTTAAGACTTCTACTGGAATAGAGGCGTTACAGTAACACAAGACATTAAGTTTTCTTCACTTATTCTCTAAGTGCCTATATCATATCAAAACATATTTTTCTTTTTAACCTACAGAGTCAATTTCAAGAAATAATGACTGACAAAATATTTTTAAATGAAATTAATTTTGGACCAAAATCTCATTACAAAGTTATACCAACACTCTGGATGTTGTCCACCTCTAAATACAAAATTTAAATAGTACTTTGTGATAGGAAGAAGGTTTTCATGTGAAAAATTAAACAAAAAATAAAACACGCTGCTCCTTAAGATAATATTGATATATTAAAACCTACCAGTTCTACTAGCTGCTAGCAGTTCTTGTATATAATAAAAACACAGAAGACAAACTTATTTGATATTCTGTGCAGGTTGCACAGAAATTGTTTACCTAATGGGTTATAAAATTTAATTTTGTAAATACAATATTGTTTGCATGACTATTACTTGCAAATTATGCTGTTTCTCCCACAATCTCATTGTGTATAGGAAATTTGTGATATTGAAAGACATTTCAGAAGTTCAATAATTAGAGATATATTTTCTGCTCCATTATAAATTAAAATCTAAATGGGTTTACCTTTGAAACAAGAAGTGAAATGATTTCTTTAACAGTTTCTTCAACCAAGTCATCTATTTTTGAATGATATTGTTGCTGTATTTAAAAAGAGAAAGAAGCATTAGCATGTATCTGAACACACACTTTTGTCAAAAGTCATAAATGATGCAAAGCTGATAACCCTGCCAGATCACATTTACTTAAAATTATCATTTTGAATATCAGAAGAACAAGCCCTTGAAAACGATCCACCCAATCAAGACTTCCTTACATTCTGTGTTGAAAATTTTCCCATGTACACTGTTGAGTTAAGCAGCTAATGGGGTTATTATTTAGATGAATTGAGTTCTTATTCTTATTCAGGAGAAGGAATGTGAAGGATACTTTTTGTCTTCTCCTATATAATTAAGGTGGCCATGTATTTTTTTCTAAAGGGTTGGTTTAGCTGAAGAAGCAAAAAGACTAGAATAAGATTTAATTAATACAGCATTTCATGTCTGACAACTCTCATTCATAAGTTATTTTAAATGTCCTCTAGAAATAAAATGAGCTCCAATTGTGCATCCTAAAAGACCCTTTCTGTAAGCACAGTGAGCTGCAGTTTATACAAATCTTACAATATGCTCAAGCAAGGGCAAAATTAAAATTTCATCAACAAAGCAGAATAGATGGTAACAAATTAATAGGCCATAAAAGGCATAATAAAACAGACTTCATTCTCCATAGGCTTTTTCTTTAGCTTTTTTCATAAAGAAGGTGTCTTTAAGTAAATGCTTTTAAAATAAATCTGAAAGACTTCAGATAATACTACAGAGTTCCCTACTGAAATTAACAGGAACTAGGAATCCCATTCTGTCGAGGAGACACATCAATTTAAACAGTAATTCTTCCTTTAGGAACATTTATCTGACAGCAAAGATTGTCCCCAATAGCCACTTCACAGAAAATGTGACTTGTAAAGACTAACCCTACCTTCATAGTTCAAGGCTACTTGGAACAGCTAACAGGATAATGCTTGGAGTAAAAGTTCTGAGATCAGTATAAACATAAGCCTAACTTAGCAGCTGGCAGCTGAATAGTTTTCAGAGCTTTAAGTTTTTAAAGAATATTATTCATCTGTTCCAGAGCTGCCATACAAACCAAAACATGAAAATTGACCGGCTTATTATATTTAGGAATGATTTTGTGAATGGTGAACTTACTGAACCTGTGTTTAAATTAAGAGAGAATAAAATTGTAAAATGTGTTTGCCCACACATATGTATCTGCTACAGGTACCAACATTAAGCGTGTTAATTTTTTTGTTTTAATTTCTTTTAAAGTTTATAAAACACTTGGAAAATGTGAACACACATCTCAGATAAGCAGCAGCAAACATCCTGGAACAGCGAAATGTAAATGTATGTAAAATACATCAAAGAAACTTTCCACAATTTCAGATATATTTTATTCTATCCATATTAATGTCTTGACCATTATAATATGCTCTTGGTCTACTAAGGACTTAAATCACTCCAAATTACCTGTGACATCTCTTCCTCACACACTCTTCAGAAGGAAACTGTATCTTACTCTAAAAACAATATAAGTGATCTTTCTCCTACAGATGCATGTTGACACTATGCATATTTCTAGGATAAATCAAAAATCACAGTTGTCCCTCCAATAAGTGTCTGCAACTTCACCTCCACAGCACACTAAATAAATGGATGTATGTATAGTCTATGATCAGTTCCTTTTTTTTTTTCCTCCCTCATCACAAGGCAAATACACTTTTGTAGGAATTGAATGTAATCAGTAACTTCACTGTATGACGAAGAAAAACTAAATCAAATTATTCAAAAATCACAAGCTAACAAAATTAGGACATTTAATTATAAATAATATTTTAATTTTTTAAATCTGATTTATTTTGCAGACTGTGAGATCATATTTTTTTTAACTCACTCCTCAGCTCATGAATTCCACTAAAACAGCCACACCCAACAAAACTTCAGATCCTCAGAGATTATTTGACTCCAGAAGACATATTTGGAGAAGATGGCAAATACAGTAGAATTAACGGTAAAATTGTATGAGCTGACAAGACTATATGCACAATTCTGAAATAAGCACTTGCAGGTGAAATAAGCACTCCTGCTTTTCTCCTTGCTTGGTGAAAGCAGACAAATCCCCACCTCTTTTCCAAACACATGGATAACTTCTTTTAATTTTTAAGATGACATCCAGAAGGCAAGGAGGGGTGCCCTCCTAAATGGCAGACTTCTTAGCAACTCTTTATGAGAATGGACTTAACTGGAAGACATTTTGGAGCATGGTGAGGAGGGCATGAGGTAACATAGGAAAATTTCGGGATTCTATCTAATTTAAACTTTAAACTCAAGGTACTACTATTGCTAGCCATGACCAGAATTCCCTAATTACATGATTAGTAAGAATTCTCTCCTAACTGACAACACAGGGTGAAAACTTCCACATCTGACTACCTGAACAATGTATAAAACTGATCATAGCTCTATAGAGGGAATGGAAAGAGCATGCTGTATTCAAGGTGTTTGAGTTTAACCATCTCACTAAATAACACCTTCCATCACTTGCAGATTAAGTTCTAGAAACTGTCAGATGGACATTCAGTGCTGGGTTTTAGGTGAACAAATGTGCCTTTTAAAATATGTTAACTTAGGCCTTATGAAATGCTTTTTTTGACTGGCAGAAAAGACCATTTTTGACACTAAAATGAAGATGAAGAAGGTTGAGGGAAAGAAAGTCAGTATGGGAAAGTTTTCAAGATCAAGTGCCTAAATAGGAGTTACTGGAATTGCCAGAGCTGCTGTAGAGCCAGAGATGCAAACGTTTATGCTATATGATCTGACTCCTTTGACAGATGGCCAAATTCTGGAACTATCTCACCCAACAAACTTGACGCATTTTAAGCAACCATGATATCAGCTACAAGCAACTGAAAAGCCTATTTTTTCTTAACCTTCAAAAACATCCTTAGACATGGAAGGAACTGATAGACAAGAATTGAAGTTGCATGTGAAAGAAGGAAGTTTTCCACATTATCTGATATTTTTAACATGTGAAGAATTTGAGATATCTTTGGTTTATTAGATGAACTTGGATGAAGATTAATTTGGGGACTTTGAAAAAAGTATGTATTTCATCCCAGATGTGCTAAATTGTCAAACAAATCACTGGATTCAGAGTAATGATCAGACCTAGTAGGTAACAAAGGTGTATTTCTGTTTTGGCTTTGTGAAGAGTGCATGATGGAGTTTGAAAGTCCAGAGAATGGGACGATTTCAGAAGAGAATCTGGTGAAGATCTGCATTCTAAAAGGTTATTGAACTTTGGCTTTTATAGTAATGCTACAAAATACTGAACGTCTGCTTTGAGGGGACTGGCTAACAGCGGAGGAGGCAGTCCAGAACAGGCAAGAGGAGTGGCATGACTGGGGGAATGAGGCTATACCATCTGTCTGCAGTCTTTATGGAGGTACTGGTATTGCGTGTCCACAAAGTAGGGTGTGCATGGGTGTGTTTGCAGGTTACTGCTTGGACACTAAGTATAAGATGGCAGCATCAACCTCAGGCAGATTTGCTAGTTGCGGTTTACTTCTGATGAGTCTGAAACAAACACTTTTGCCTCACTGAGAGGTGAAAGGGTCCAAAACTTTGTGATCCAGTAAGACAGGACACTGAGTCTGAAAAGGATCCAGACCCTTCCTAGAGAATGAACAAGGAAAGAAGAACTGAGAAGCTGATGATCAGTCTGTAGCAAGGGTAGGCAGCAAAATAATTCTGAGGGCTCAGCTTACAAATTAACATGAAAATCAGTATTACAATTTAAAATAAAAAGTGGCTGTTAATAATAAAAAAAAAAAAGTAGGTTAAAAAACAACAACAAAAAGACACTTACCCATTGACTAGCAAACTGGTTCATGTCATGGAAAACCGAAAGGAAAAATAAAGATGACAGGGTAGAACAGGAAAATGATGAATGTCTCATTGAATTAAAAAAAAAAACAAGACAATTACATTGTATACACTAACTTGGAAAGCTGAGTCAATAAAATGAAGAGCACAGTAAAGAAATGGAAAAATCAACAGAAACAGCGTGATCAAAAAATGTAAACATGAAACTGACTAAAGTTGACATAAGTTTTGCTGCCAGATTCTGACTAATGTTTTTACCCTCTATCCAAAACCAAATGAAACAAAATTACACTGCTAATGCAGTAGCACAGCAAGAACAGTTTTAATTTTATGCTGGTGGTCTCAGCATATGTAGTATGCCTTTTTCACTTCACAGATTA
Organism: Loriculus beryllinus; assembly: GCA_039877255.1. Lineage (NCBI taxonomy): Eukaryota > Metazoa > Chordata > Aves > Psittaciformes > Psittacidae > Loriculus > Loriculus beryllinus. The sequence continues at coordinate 35,435 of JBCJKH010077266.1, read as the reverse complement.
TTCCTGCTGAGAGTGACAATATGGGAAGGACAGTAGTCAGTGAAGTCTATGTATCCTTCAAAAGCTCCACTCTGTCAACAGTCCTGGCAGCAGAATACTGCCAAAACGCTTCCTGTCCTTGGAGACCAAGAGATCCCACTAAATTACCTGATTATTTCTTTCCTCTGTTTTCAGCATGTACACAGGCATGAATGCTGGACATTATGAGCCATTGAAAAACAAACCCTCTTCACTTACAACCTGGCTGCAAAGGACAATTTTTTGGCTCTATTTTACTATTACAAGAGTCCTGAAAATGGCTGTTTCTCTGCTGCAACCCAAGAAAAAATCCCAGAGGGGCTGTGAGTCAAGAAATCCTCTGAACGTTCAAGACTCACAGGTCAAAGCAAATAAATTACAGAAGCATCTGAAGATGAAGGGTTGTGTCTTGTGTGATGCTTCTAGGGAGCTGTCTATGCATGCTCCTGTACAAGCAGAGCTGTGTGACACATTTCAATTTGTCTGAAATTAATCTATAAAGGACTGTCTGCAGTGTGAGGTGTTTCATACTAACCAAACACAAGAATTAAACATACAAAATTCCACTTACCTCTTGCCCCCCATCCAGTATGCAGAGTTTAGCTGTCTGCTTTTTGGCATCAACTAAGACATTAAACATCGTACACAGAGAAGAAGGGATCCGCAAGTCTGTTGTTTTGTTCATCTTTTGCAGCTTGAGTTCAAATGCAATTCTTGTCCTGTTTATTAAAACACAATCCATCCTATCAGTTTCTCTGATAATTCTGACCAATCAGTGTACAAACTTATGAACCTTACTAAACATATTGGCTTATAATGTACATGCACATGAGAATATCTTAGAAAATTCTGCACGTGCAGAATATCCACCCATTCAACAAACAATTGCATTGGTGGCAATCTCAAGGCTGCACTGCTTCAGCTAATTCATCTGAATAATAAAATTAGTATCTTCTTGCCTACTATATAACAATATTCTTCCTTGCATGATGATTAAGAACAATTTAAAGCAGTTAAAATTAAGCTTATCATACCAAATAGTTGCTTCTAGCAAATATAATAAAAAATACTCTTCTATTTTAAATACAAAAGAGAATTTTAGTGAAGAAAACAAGTTTATTACTAAGCAAATAGTACCATGTAATTGAAAAGTAAAATGTATCAGGAGATACATAATACAAACCCCCTCTTTTCACACAGGTGTAAATAAGGAGCAATGTTACTGAAATAAATAATAATAGTTCAGAATACAAAAATATAAAAGTAATGTTTTATTTCCACCCTTATTATTAAATGTGGGTACCAGAAACTGACAAAACATTTTAAGGAGATAAGAGAGAAGCACCCCACTTCCATTTTAATAAGACTTATAAAAACATGTTAGTATGACAATAAGAACTCCATCATTTTTTTCTGAGTTGCTACTGTCTAATACAATCCACCCTGTTGATATAACGTACTTTCTTTATTACCTGAAGTACAGTATGTTTGACCATACTAAAACATACTTAGTGTATAAACACTAGTATGTTATGCATTAACTCTAAAATATTAATACATTTTATGTATTGACACTAGGATCATTCTACAGTACTAATTAAGCCTTCATTTACTGCCATCAGAACCTTCTTATTCCCTACAAAAGCAAGCAGCAAAGATGTCAGGATTGGTATCACAGACCAAAATCCAATCCACAAAGAATTATTTTTGTAGTGCTTCTGTGTTAATAATTCTGTTCTCAGTTTCTGGTTGTGATCCTGGCAGCGAGCCATTTTTAACTTATTTTGTGTGTGCCGTTAAAAGCCACACAGTCAAATCTGTATGGTGAAAAGTTTCAGATAATGACAACATGTGGCATTAGATTTGTTGCCTAGGGTAATATATTGACGCAGTTGCCCTTCCCATATTAATCTGTAATAATCTTTGACTAAGACACAATATGAATTTGACAATACTAATTATTTAACAAATTGTGTTGACTAGTATTACTTCTATGAATCTTTGCATTTTAGATGATGATAAGTTGAATGAGAGCGCCAGTGTAAAAATATTTTTCTTTTTTTTTTTTTTGTTTTCTCCAGGCTCAGAATCAATATTATCAGTATATTACTCCTTTGATGTTTTTTAAGATTACACTTTCTTCCAGTCCTTTGATATTTCACCATTTTTTCTAAGATTTGCTATGTATTTGTGGTTGACAAGCTTCAACACTAAATTCTTTAGAACAGAAGGATAAGCTTACATAACTTCAATTTTAGTAGGTATTTTCTCATGTTTGCTACAGAGCATAAAATTTTATTCCATTCACCATAACATTATCCTTCCAAAATCAAATAGAAATGTTTGTGAAATGCTTCTACCATTTTTATCATGATTTCATCACTGTAGCTCTAGCAACAGCCTCATACACTAAGCCTGAGATTCTCCTTGTTCCTACTATGTTTAATAGAAAATAATAAAATACTATGCTATCAGATTTAACCTTAGTGGATGTTAAAGATTCTTGGTTTCTTTAGTCTTCCTTACCAATGTTGTACATTTCCTGCTTGACAGTAGTAACCTGTCTACTAATTACTTTCCCCCCATTCTTTTATATTTTTTTAAGAATTCAATATTTTTGTGTGTCCAGATTAAGCATTCCCTGTATGTGGGATCATGCAAATTTTCTAGACATGAAGATGCTTATTCTAAACTCAAAGATATGCACTGAAAGGTAAGATATGGCAGAGATCTGTTTAGATCACCTATACTTAATCTGAAATAAGATGTCCATAATTATGCAATACAGCTAAAGAAAACCAACATTAGTATTGTCTTCTATAATTTCCAGAAGCTTAGCAATATAAAACTTAGTGTCAGATGGATGACTTACAAATAGCCTTCGTTTGTTTATTGTGCAGATGCACAAATGCTGCATACTCTTTAGTTTGTAATATGATGACACCAAGCTGTGTGGTTGGGTGGATACGCTGGAGGGAAGGAATGCCATCCAGAGGGACCTTGACACGCTTG
>JBCJKH010077266.1:0-29561 GCA_039877255.1 Loriculus beryllinus | reverse complement strand
ATAAACACAACAATCCACCAAAACTTGTCAGAAGTTTTCTAATATTGTTAAACTGTTTCTAAAGTTATATGATAAGCAAATACTGAAGATTTCATTACATCTGCTGTATACACTGGCAGTGAGTGATGTTGCAGATGCTATGTTATGCATGTTATTTGATTCAAAAGTGACTAAGTAAATTTTTGAGAGGATTGGTGTAAAAGAAAGTAATATACAGGGACAGAAATAGGAACAACTTCAGTATATATATATTGCAGTTGATAAGTACACAGAAAACCATATGTTCTCAAGAAACAGAACTACATTTTTTTCATCATCAGATCATACAATTTAACCATTGTTTTATTCTTCCATATTTTTTCTTTTTTTTCGCCTAATGGAATTCCAAATGAAATTCTTTAGGACTCAGGAGGACTAATGTGCTCTCAGTAACATCAGTGTATTCTTATGCATGTTCATTCCCTGGTAGCCACTTAATTTGGTTTCATTAGACTACCAAATAAAGTTTCACAATTATAATAAATGTAATAATAGACACAGGTTCATGAAACACTAATTCATTCTATGAGAAACACTCATTCATTCATTCTCTTTTCATATTATTTTGAGCTCCCATTCTTCATTTTTTTTTATTCAGCATTGTCCAATGATAATTGAGTTTGACTGGCATATTACACTAATAAGATGGGGAAGGAAAATAAGTGCTACAACAAAAAACTAATTGATCCTATTTCACACATCCAGACACAAATATCTAATCTGTTTGTTAAATGCTGCATAAAACTGTGCTTTCAACCACCTTGTTATTGCTATTTGTACCAGATACTTGTTTTATTTGATTTTTAGGATTTTTTTATCAGCACATACCTTGACACCTTGAAATGGTTATACAGTCTAAGATTTGCACAGTCTACCAAATTGCTTTCCCTACTAGGAGCTGGAAATGTCACTTCAGGGTTTATACCACATGAAGTGTAACATGAAGAAGAGCTAAACTCAGTTTTTACCTCCTTCTGACAGCAGAAGGAATTCCTGCATTCAAATAAAACCACCAGCATTTGAATCCACATTCATAATTCCAGAACCAGTTTTTTTTTGGTGAAAGAACAAGACATATTATTGGCTACTGAAAAGTTTTTATTTGGACATGTACGGTAAAACTACTTCAGTTTAATGAATGGAATAATATAGCTCTACCAGGAAATGGAACTGGTACTCTTTCTTTAAAAACTGTATTCTATATAGTTATCTGTATTTTTAAAATTAAGTGCAAATTCCAATGTTTTGCTGGTCAAAACTTACACCTTCAGCACTAGCTCCTTGTGCAAAAGGTACTGTCTGGTTGTCCTCTCTTTTTAATCAGGTCATGGAAGTTAGAGAATGTTTCCAATGATTAAAAGAGGAAAATATTATGCCCATCTTAATTATTCTTTAATGGCAATTTAACTTTGTATTTGGTCAGACTCTGACTGGGAGAATGGACCAGGTAGCTGCAGAGGTTTATTTTAACCTGAATTATTTTATGGTCAAATGCCTACCGAATACAGCAAAAATAAAGTCCAAGACATAATGTTTCTCCAAGACCCTGCAGAATATTAAACCTAGGAGCTGCATACAGCCTCCTAAGCAATTCACTTATCCACTGACAGCTGAGTGAGAGACAGCTCCCCCCTAGGCTTGCCAGCTACCTAAGCAGTAGCAATTAGTCAAACAACCTGCTAATAAAGCACTCTGGCTGTGAGATCAGCACAAACACAACTCCAGAGAACATACTTAATATATCAGTTCTTGCCTAGATGTGAAACTCTGTAGGGTAGCTTGGGATATGAAAATACGGGAGTAATAAATATCTAAGGACATTCTCAATCAGCCACAAGATTCAAAACCAGCTGGCTTTCATTCCTGTGGAGTTTACTAAGGGCAATGATGGTGATTTTATAAATTACAGCAACTATATATTTTTTAAGGTTATTACTGAGTTACAACCCATTAGTGTTTTGTGAGGAGGGTTTACAAAACAGGGCACCAGCTCTATGATCTTTGTGAGCCCCAGCTTGTGAGCTCCAGTTCTACTTCCTTTATGCTACCTCAAGATGTGCATTCAGGACTCAGAAAGTCAACTGAGAATTTGTCCAACAGAAGAATATTTCCAGTAATTACAGTCATCGGCTCTTAGTCCCACCTCTCTATTTTCCACCACCAGATAAGGGGGAAGGCTAGAGCAGAAATTTGGCAACTAATAGCTATGTATGTTCCCTCAAAGATAATAGGGACAGACTTATGTCATAGTTCCTCTACTTAGTTCAAGGGTGAGGCAACCTGAGCATCAAGCAATCAAAACATGTTTCTTCAGCCTTTTTCCTGCATGTTAGTATTTTTGGAAGAAAAGAAATTTGGCCCACAGTATATGTGTCTTCCAGAATGCTAAATAGAAACTAGCTATGCTCAAATCTCCTTATTCTAAATAAAGTAGGTCAACTAAATTGCAGTATTCCATCAGTACTATGGCTACACTTTTAAATACGCACCCGTAAAACACACACCATGGCCTCCTACCACTTTACTGGATAAAACACTGTTACAGCAATGTATGTGGTATTACAGATGAAACTCCCAGAAGACAGTGCTGAAACATGGCCTCCTGACACACTCAGCATGCATGAACATAAAAAATGGTCCAGAACGAGAGCTCAGACACATTCAAACCAGACCCTTTCATATCACAGTCACTGTCACTGCTCCAGCCGGCCCCTCTTGTCACTTATGATAGTTGAGTTATAGCAGGAAGAATAGAGCTAAGACATTTCCCTTTATGTTGCATGTTCTGGTTGGAAGACAAGAAAGGACTATTCTCCTGTAAGCAGGTATCTTATTTCATATTTCCCATGCACCAGATAGCAACAGAAAACCTTGGGTCTGAATCTACAACACTTTTGGCCAGTGAATCTATGTCATGGATGCACTGAAAATAATACTACTATATAAATTAAACAATAAACAATTAAAATCACTCAAGAATCAAACTTAAAAACCAGGTCTAGAAGAGGCAGAGAAATTAAAATTAAAATACAAAATGGAACAAAAAAATCAATTTAAAGTAGTACAACTGAATTAACAAATAAGTACGGAAAAGCCCATCCTCATTCTGGCTGATTAGAAGCTTTTACAGAATATTCAAAATTTTTTTTGTCTTTAAGGATATTGTCTTCAGCCAAATAGAACAGTGATGCACACTGCTCTGCATGTCTAGCCAATGTGTCCTCTGAGTTGTCCTCTCCAGAGACCAATCAAGAAAATCAGACTATAACTCATTGTCCCCTTTTCATATGTCCCTTTCCAGTGCCCAATAATAAAAGATTAAGCCAAAACAATTCAAAATGAGGTAATGATCTTCCTAAGTGCTGTCATAAGCAGCATATATTTACTGCTCAAAAACATGTGATGGAGGGGAAAAAAAAAATGACAGAATTAAAAAATATAACCAATTTTCTCTAGTAATATCTAAGAGAATTTTCACAACTTTTAATTGAAAGAAGGGAAAATCTATTCTCATCAATAAGGAAGTGACTAACTATGAGTATATTTTCACTTCTTTCTCTTCAGCAAAAGGTCTTAGGTAGGCATGTAGCAGCTCTGTTAAATATGAATATATTTAAACATGAATGTAAGAGCATGAACATGAACATTAGTAAAGTTTGGAGAACATGGAATCTCTTTTTATCACAGACACAGTCTTGGCGTTATTAATAAACATTTAATTGTAACTCGGCTCACAGACTGTTTTTTCTCATTCTTTTTGCCTGTAGATTTTTCATCAGGCAAACCTAGTATTATTATACTGAACAAAAAGTACCCAAAGTACCAAAGCCAAGGACTAAGAGGAATTTTGTCAAATTTTAGGGGAATTACCAGCAGAACAACAGTCATAATGCTCAACAGATAAGTGCCAGAAGTCTGGGAGGGCACAAATTATCAACTCCCTTTCTACAAGAAGTCATATGGGAAAGATGAGGGGTAATGGGTGCAAGTTACTCCTGGGGAGATTCCAAGAGAAAAATTTTTCACAATGAGAACAATCAGCCATTGGAATAATCTTCCCAGGTAAGTGGTAGATTCCCTAATATTGGACACATTGAAGATTCATCTGAACAGGGTAATGGGCCATCTTGTGTAGACTGTGTTTTTGCCAAAAAAGATTGGACCAGATGATCTGAGGTCTCTTCCAACCTTGTATTTTGTGATTCTATAAACTCTTGCAGTAATGGATCTGAGTCCTTGCTAGGAGTCTTTCACTCCTCCATAAAACTTGAGAAGACAATGATTGAAATCATACCAAGCTTTGCATCTTGAACATGCGTTTTTTTCATATTCATCCTTTCCTAATGCAACTTTAGCTAAAATAAGTTTCTTGTTGAGCCTTTCTCTAAATGCATATGAATGTGTTGTCACACAAAAATCTTGCCTGCAACTATGGGAATATTCCCACAGAACAGGGCATGTCTGTTGTATTTATTATATCTTTTTTTTTAAGAAAAGAGCACTGAAATGCTGGGGAGAGAAATCAGAAAGAAATACAGTTTTCAAACAGACAAAGAAATGGATATACTTCTGTTCTGGGTACTTACTAACCTTTTACTGTTTTCCTCTAACATGGATATTTAATCTAATGGCAATATTTGCTATCAATGATTTTCAGAACCAATATACGGTAAGTTAACTAAACCCATGCGAAAATATGGGCTGCCTCACTTTATAAAACCACAATCTAAAATCAATTATTCAAAGGGTTCCCCTCTGCTTATTAATTCAAGAGAGTCATAGCTTGTTTAGGGCATTAAACACCATTCATACTATGACAGACCTTTGCCAAGTTGATTTTGTAAGCTATTAGGTTTAAGACTACTACATTTCAGTGTACTAGAAAGCGCAACTCACTAACAGTCCATGCTTGGCTTACTTCCAAGAAACAATAACTTCCAACTAAGAGATCATAAACACCATGCAATCCAAATACAGCTGCACAGAACACTAGCAAGGCCATGCAGAGCTGACATACAGTCAGAAGGTTACTGAAGAATACACACGTGGAGTCATACAAAGAAGTCATCCAGGTTGGTGTAGTGAAACTAGGTATTTGTGGAAGATTAACAGGCAAACTTGGAACTTTTGGAAGAGCTACATTAGGAAGACTGTTGGTGATGCTCCTGTGAAGAAATAAACAATGTAGGAATACAATAAAAAATAGAATATTTAGAGGACAATGGGGGAGAACACCTGATTAGACAGAAAGCTGTAGGCAGGTGCTTTGTTCATATCTTGTAGAAAGCACTTACTTGACGGGTTGCCATGATTCTTGTTCAAGACCTCTGTGAATGGACTGGGCAATTGATGATTCCATGAGATCAATGTAGCGGATGACCATGGGAACAAAAATTTCTTGCAAGTGCTTGTGGAATTTTCCATTGCACAAAAATGCTTTGAAAACAAACAAAGCACAAATAAAGAAATGTCAGGCCTTCCCCTACTTTATTTTACTATAGCAAAAAAGTATTTCTTAAAATATTTTAATACACAAAAGCATTGTAAGAACAAGATCCCACTTGTGTAGAAAATACAGTTCAGAAAAGACAAATGAAGTGCTTCATAAGGACGCTGCAGTACATTTTAAATTGTTACTATAACAAAAATTAGGCACATACAGAAGTTCTTTGCTGAACTAGAACACTTTTGCATCTTTGCTGAATCTAAGCCTTAGTAATTTTGCTCAATACTTAGACACCAAGACACAATAAAAAAACCCAAACAAACCAAAGAGCATTTGAATGCCATTCAATTATTTTTATTTTCCTTATGCTAAGAAGAACAAAGGTTACAGTAAAACATTGCAGCTGCACTGGGCTACGTGTAAAAATATAGATGTATACAGCATTTCCTCCAGATTGCTTAATAGAAAAAGACAATATGCGACATATGAGTGTTTGGGAGAGTAAGAACAGTCTACCCATCTGCTCTGTGTTCTTGGGAGCTGGCAAAGTCCTGAATCACTGCCTGCTGCTACCAAGAACACATCTTCATGTTCATATGCACATCCACACACAAAAATCTGGAAGGCCAGAGCTCATCACCAGAATGGTGGCTTTTTCCATTTGACATGTGCTCAAACCTCATCAAGGCCCCCATGAACAAAAGTACCTACCAGGCAGCCTGTGCTCATGTGAAAACATCCTCAGCCAAGTTTGCCTCTCCTCTGCCCTCTCAACTGTTTTGCAAAATTTTGAAGGAGTGAACTCCGCACTTCTCTTCTGGAAGTTTGCTAATTCTTTGGTGTGATGATTTCCAATTTACAGCAATTTTAATTTTACAACTATTTAAAGCAAGTCCTGAAAACTAGTTGCCTAAAGTGCTGAGGAAAGCTGACAACATGGAACACACACAGAAGTGTTCTCTTCGTTTTTTAAAGAAATGGAGCTGATTGGTGAGTGTACTACAAATATGAAACCCATTAGTCAAGAAAAGTAAATTAGCTACAAGCAGTAGAAAATTACTTGCTTCACAGATGGGATTTACTGTGTGGAAAACTATATACACAGTGCAAACTGAAGATGCTTAAAACCTGAAAATTAGTTTGCCACCGCCACTGCTTGTCCCTGCAAACCCTCAAATGTTCTCCTAGCAAATCCTAACTCTTAGCACGCTAATGTCCTGTCCCACCAAGGGAATATATCAGTTTCATGTTCTGAATGTGTCTATGTTCACCCATTAATCCAGCACAATTATTAGGACCTGTTAGAATACTCCCATGTGTACATGGAAATCATACAGGCAAGCTGAGCTGAAGAGAGAAATTTTCATGATTTTGGTAGCCCTCTTTTTCTCCCACCCATATTTTGCTGTTTTTAATTCTCTTATGGGTTTTTCCTCCCACACATTCCTGCATCCAGGCTTCTAATTTGATTTGGATGGGTACCACAACTGCATTTTGAGGAGGCTTCTTCCCCTTCCTAAGAAGAAAATTCTGGGTCGTGCGGCTCGAAACCATGGAAACCAGCTCACAAAATTACAATCCCTCTTCCAATACTGGTACAACTCCATGTATAACATATAAACATAATTTCAGTAACTTCCAGAAACTCCTTTGCCTTCCATTCTTGAATGATGTCCACCACAAACTGAACCTGGGAAAGACAGAGACTTGGAAAAAATGCGTCATGAAGTGTCAGTTCCCTATTGTTACTTGTACTGCAAGGAAGTTGCTGAGTGTCTGGACACTATTTTTTTTTTTTTTTTCTCGAATATAATGATGTGAAAGCAAAAACTATTTTATTGAAAACATTCTTGCAGAGCAATGAGAAATTATGTATCAATCACTTTTACCTAAGGAGGCAATACTAATGTGATCAGATCACTTTCATTTTTTTTTACCTGCCTCTATCTTGATAAGAATTTTTAAGCTTTTCACTGATTTCAACCATATTACACACAGCGGTGGAGGTACCAGATAGATGAAGATCATGAAAACAGGCAGCTAGGCAGTAGGCAGAGATTATTAGGGTTTCCACTGAGAAAAAGGCATCAGCATAGGCTCATCTCTTATTAAACACTTGAGAATCTACCCTTGAGAGCACCTATGAGTCCATTACAAACATGCTCCATTATTTACACTGCTCCTATAACTACTTGTTAATTAGCTAGCTCTGGCATAATTATTTCTATATCAGGCACTCAAAACAGTGTTATTTTTCTATATTTATATATCTTAAACCTGCAGCTTCTGTGACCAGCAATAATAACAACTTAGAAGGATTTGGATAGAAACAAAAAGGTTTCACAGTAAACAGCTGATGAACATTGCCTTTGAGAAACAAAAGGCTGGTCTAAAGCAACACATTAGGCTTATTTTTCAAGGCAACTTTGAGCTTAAAACCAGGAATACAACTGTGTCAATTAAGTCAATATTGCTTCTTTATAGCAAGTCAGTGCAGGACTGTCATTAATTAGGCAACCACAGTTACTGGAAGGGATGATCTTGTAGTTTACTGTTTTCTAACCACACTGCAGAAATATTCTGCTACAAGTCCTACTCTGGGAATTACAGTAATAAAGACTCATGGGCAGGAGGGCAACTCATTATTCCGAAGTCAGAATGAAATTTAAAGAAATCACATGAAATAAAAGCTGTTAAAAAGCGGAATCATTTTCTTAACATCCTGACACCAGTCTTTGCAGGGAAGTGAAACTTTCCAATACGATGCCAAAACTCTTAATATGACTGCACCTTCACTGAGATCCCTCTGTACATGGGCACATGGGAGTGCTGTCTCAGACCAACAACTCAGTGAGCATTCTGTTTTCTCAGGGCGGAGGACATGGCAGCTTTGATTTGCCCATCTGGAGATCTCTGTCAAGTATTACTATAGGGCAGGGAAAGAACTCAAAGCACAGGGGTAAGTGATATAGCTGAGTATCATCATCAGACCCATGGCACTCTATGATTAGAAGTGATTTTGCCGAAAGGTACCACCTGTGCATCAAAGCAGATGGGAAATGAGATCCTTGAGGAAATGGCACACTTCAAATCCCTCAACTGCCACTTGTCTTAAAAGCTATGTAGCTTAATTCTCCATTGTCTTGTAGATATAGACACCCCACACCCTCTTCATATGAGTCATTTCATATTCACACAAACAACAACAAAATGAAAGCCTATGCCAGGCTAAGCCTATGCATAGACAATATTAATGGCAAACAGATTACAGGAACAGAAACAAGTTCCCAGATAAAACTTTCCTTAACTACTGAAGTTGAAGATTGAAGTTATTAAATTTTTACATATCAGGTAGCTGAAATATATTAAAATATGACAAGAAAAAAAATCAGAGATGAAAGTACAGTCTATTAATACAGCACTTGAATGAGGTTTCTCTTCTAACAGTAAAAAAAGAATCTACTGTGCTTGTGTACAGCAGAAGCTGTTGGTTTGTTTTGCTTTTACTTAGAGAGGCACAGATTAGGAGTTATCCTGGAGTCAGTGTGTTATGCTGTCCTCAAGAACTTCTGCAGAATCAAAAGAAAGGAAAAATGACAGGTTAACACGAGTCTCTTTCCCACTGACAAAATTAGCACTTTGGCAGACTGTCTATAATTATCCTGCTCTCCATACAATTCTTGGGAAGGCACCACTTGGATTTCCTGGCATATTCTTAAATCTGAAATAAAACCAGTAATTTTTTTTAAAAAAAGAAATTTCCTTGGGGCTCCATATTCTATTCACAGCAGTTAAAAATAATCCAATAACCTGTAAAAAGAAATTTTACATTTCCATTAATTTCCTGTTTATATTACATTTGGCCTCCATAGAGCATTTATTATTCAGTTACTTAAATTGTGGTGAAAATTGGAAGTATCTCAGCTTATATACAAAATGTGTATTTTTACATACAAGACATACTTTAAAAGTGAATTTTAGAGATTTTTTATTTATGTGGAAGCAAGCAGAAAATTTATTTCATCTTTACAAGAAAAAGCGACTGACATGAACATCTTATTGCATGGTTTTCTTGTGCCTAAAACCCCCATCCAGTCAAAAGGTTATTGGCTATTCTGGTAAGCAGTCATGCAGCTTGAGTTAGCTCTCAGTATCAGTAACCAAAACATGCAGCTCTTATAAGAAGACAAGTTATGACTTTAAAACAGGTCCTAGTAGCTGAAGCAAAAATTGTAAGCCCCTGATCTATGAAAAGATTCCCACTGCAATTAGAGAGAAGCGTAAGGTTTAACAATAGGTATCGGTGTGGGCATAACTTTTGTCCTGATTACCTTAAATCCAAATTGATTTCAACTCAATTTCTATCTTAAACACTGTAGTTTAAGATAGGGGCTATGATGTCATAAATTTGTGTATGAAAGTGGTCACAGGCTGTAACAAAGCAAGAAAGTGATGCTGTGTTTGGTGGTATTTGCCTGTTTGAAATCAATAGCCATGATAATGGCAATGGCTTTCAAGAGGCTAATACTCAACTTTCTGCTTTTTCTAAATAAGTTTTATTGGACTGTCTACAGGTGTACCATGGCTGAATTACAGCAGGTACACAGACATTTCTGAGTAATACCTGATGGAAAACAGTATTATGAGTTAACTTATAATACTTGTAGTTTTGACTGATTCATGCCAGTGCAGTAATGCAATAATGCTGGGCAACAGCACAGTACAGTGTCAGAAAGTGATACTTGAAAAGAAAACTTGTCAAGGAAAGGTGCAGAGTATTGAATAGACAATTGAAAACCTCTGAAATAAGCCAAATATATAGACACTTCATGTAACTAAGCATTTGCCACAATAAGATCTCTCCAGCACTGTCTTAAATGGAGAGGAATTAATAAATGTCTGTCTTGAGGCACTGAAAACCTGATTAATCCAAATAATTAAACAGCTAAAGAAAGAAAATTGCCCTCTAGAGCAGGCCCCTTCATAACATAATTTACAGGCTCTGAGGAAAAAAAGTAGCATGGTCATCACAGAAAATAAGACACAATCCTGGGACAGCCATGTTCTTCCATCTACGAATATCCAATTCTGGAAAAACAAAATCATTAGCATAGAGAGATACTGGGTACTGTTATCACTATACAATCTGCAAAGCTTTACATAGGGATAATTGTGTATGAACAATAGAAACTTTGGACACCATTAAGATGCTTATTATAGAAGCAGGTACACTATTTTTTTAAACCTTTACATTTTGAAAAATCACACCAAATTTATCTACAACCTATTACTGAACTCCACACAAAATATAATTTATTAAATCACTTTTTGTTCTTTGTTAGTTCTTGTCAGAAAATCTGATACAATTTTTAGGATAGGAAGATCACAGCCACCCATTTTTCTAAGTAGTTCTTCAGTCAGACTTAACAGGAAAGCAATCACTGATGAAGTCACTGATGAACTCTGAATTGTTGTGGAGTAAGGCCAGAAAAAAATGGAGAAGCTGAAAGTCATTCAAAATAGAGTCCTTCAAAATAGAAATGTGAAGTTTCAGTCAGGATTCCCCCTTCCTCCCTCTTTTTACTTCATGAAAAGTTATACAGTGTATCGGAAAATGCACTTATTTTCTCATTGTTAAATGAAAATTGCCTTTAAAGTATTCAGCTTGAATCCTGTACAATGTTTTGTATATTATGTAAAATAACACACTGATATTATTTGAATAGCAAAGACTATGCAATTTCATTACCTCATGGTCTTTCTAACATTGTATTTTAATGATATGGTTATAAAAATAGTCTTACATGTAAGTTTTCTTTAATGCTGTAAATGTTATATTGTTTCTTTATTGTTAAGAGTTCTTTTATGTCAGGTTTATATGAAAACTGACTCCTGCATTGAAGACTTAGAGCTCATTTAAAGCTCTTGAGATAGAATAACATGCAGGTGTCAGTCCTCCAAATTTCACTGAAGATTAACCTAATATGCAATATGGTGACCTAACAGTTCTTCATTTGAAAGAAATCTGAAAAGTAATCTCTGATATAACCGGAGAGAGAGAACAACCCAGTGGGATTTCCACCTCTTCATTTCCTAATGAGTTTTTTGATAATGAGAGGTGACTTTGCCAGTCACTGTGGGCTCTATTATCTCTAATTTACTCCACTTCACTCTCCTTGTTAATTATTAACACTAGCCTTTTTATCCTCATGAGACCACATTCCAGTTTTTCCCTTTCTAGATTTTTTTTTTTAAAGCTATCTTTATGAAGGTGGTAGTTTTTGAGAAAAGGTTTTCACTTAGTGTAAAGCTAGAATGATTTATTTTATTTTGAAAGACTGTAAAATTGATTATATAAGCATGGGGAGCTCTTTCTAATGACTTTAGAGCAGTTATAAGATGAAAAGGCTGTTAATTAAAGAATAAGCACTGAGATATGTTTCACTTGGGAATCAGTTCTTGGTAGAGCGGTCATTTGCCACTTGCTAATATATCCACTGATTAAAAGGTGACTAATTTCCATGGTTGCTTTCCAATAGTTCTGGGAAAAAAAAGTGCATAATTTTCTAGATTGCTTTCACTTGCCAGGCACTGTCATTTAGTATATCTTTTGCCATTAGAGAATTACTTAAATTGGCATACAGGTGTGACATTTCATACAGCAGTCATTTCATATCCTTCAGTTAAGGTTTTACAATCTTTCTAATAACTGCTTTGACATGAAAGTTGTTTCAATAATTTAGCACTATTATCCATTTAATCTTCTAAGGAAAGAAAAATCAGTAGCCTACTCATGTAGTCTGCATGTCCTTTGTATGTGAGGACATCTCTCATTTGTTTCTACAACTTCTCTCAGGTTGGAACCAAAGTGCAAACGAACACAACACAATAATGCAGTTAAAACTGGTGTCACAAATCCTTCTTGTAAGACTACTGTAAAATACCTTCACAGCTTTCAAAAACCAAGTAATTGTTATAAGCGTACATAACATCAAAATTAGAGATGTGCTTTCTAGACTGAAAATGTAAGATGGTAGGAAAGACACCTCAACATAAGTCTGAAATTTTTAATCTGAATTTTTGATGGTAAGACAGTCATTTAAAGTACTGCAGAACTCTTAAGAGATCTGAACAAAGACTGAACAATCCCTACACCCTTCTGAGCAACCTTCTAAACTGATCTTGAATTACTACCAGCATGGCAATTTTAATATGTTTCTATAGTTGCAGTTTGTCCATCAAAGTATCTAGATAAAACATTCATTAATATCTTAAAAACAAACCAAGGGACATGCTAACAGATACATTTTCTTTCACTAGGATAATATGTGAAGACAGAACATCAGGAATATGGCATTTCCTGTATTTCTAAATGTCAGGGTATGGAAACGTAACCAATTAAAAGAGATATCTAAACTGGATTTTAATGTTCTTTCACTCTGTCCTAGACCCCATCAAATGTGGTGTAGTAACAGTGACATTCAACAATCCAGTTTAAGATTCAGCTTTAGTTCAGTGGCCCTGTCGATTTGCTCCTTTCCTTCCATGAATTTTGTCATCCACGATGTTGCAGTGAATCGTGCTAGATGCTCCATTTCACGACATGGTGCTGTGGCCAACAGGTATTATACTGAGATGACATATGAATTTTGATAAATACTTGATATCTAAGGTTAACAATAATACACTGAAAATAATACAGGTTGCAATACATATAACCTTGCAAAAAAGCTCTTGAATACTATTTTCAATTCTTTCAGTCAAGTAGCTTCCATACATGGAGCTAAAATTCTTAAAAGCTATTGAACTTACACAGAAATTAAATAAATTTTCCTGGAAGAGTCAAAAATAATTTTTTGTATTTATAATTAAAAAGAATATAAAATTTTGGAATAACTTTAATCACTTAATAAAACCAGCAGTTGAATCTCCAACAGAATTAAAAAACAGTAGGTAATTTTCTCTTTTTTTTTTGAGATACAATATGAGTAAACATATAAAAAATAGCACAAATATTTTTTTTCTTTATGATGCCTTAAAATGTTAGGTGCAATTCAACGTTTTTAAATTAACACCTAATTAATTTTTTTTGGTTTCACTGGCTATGTCCTCAATTCCATTATAAAAACCACTTTCACACAAAACATGTATAGAACATCCCTTAACTATATAAAAAAATAAATTCTCTCTTCAAAGATGAGTAAAAGCAAGATAATGTGGCTATTTCAAAGTTTGGTGTCTAAGTCAACTAATGATACAATACACCAAGTGAACATAATGCACTGATTTGTTGTGTGTATCTTATTGCATTCATGATAAGCCTACAGTACTTTTATAGACATAATTAGTCTGAAAGTACTTTATCTGAAAAATTAGAATGAAATATTAACTACAATTTTATTTAAGCAGTATAGATTAAATATAAAACATTAAATACATATAATGCTGTTTGCACCTCTTCATTAAAAACTGAGCAATTTGTGAATATTGAATGTTTAAGGGATTACTAGAACAAAGGCTGAAATGGTGCAAGGATAAACAGCTCTACTTCCAAGAAATGGAGCACCAGTATATATATCATAAACGCAGGCAGTGTCACTTTTATTTTGAGTATTATATTACTTAGGAACCTTATTTTAAGGTATGAGCATATTGAAAAATTTTATTCAGACAATATGTAAAAAACTTAAGATCTTACTGTCATTTCTGAGCGCGTTATTCAGCAGCTGGAAAAGTGGGAAGCTGTCCCAGGAGTCCTGTGGCTGTGCCTCAAGCGCTGAATCCATATCAACAGAATACAGAGACAAAAACTTCTCTGCATGCTCAGCCAACAATTCTGGCCACCAAGCGAATGCCTGCAAATATGTCAAAATAGAATTACTAAACAGGAGTCCTAAAGCAAAGAGATGTGTTGTATCTATGGCAAAATACATTTGGATTTGTCACATCACGTCCTATCTCATTTGGGGAGAATGAACCGGCCAAGTGAAAAATGTGAAACAATTTTATGAAAAAATTGCATCAAAATTGTAAAAAAATCAAATAGAGTATGGTGGGAAAGATGACAGAATCAAAATGTAACACAAAAAAAATTAAAAAGGAGCATAAATCTCTGCAAGTATTTTGCCAGACAGTAAAGAAAAAGAAGGCCTTATCCTTGAAAAATTACTGTATGCTGCTTTTGATTTTATTCAGTTCTAAGAGTATAAGTAATCACATTAATTTATTTCTCAACTAAATTCTTGTGAAGACATTTTGCACTCACTTGTTAGTCAGGAGGGATGGTTTTGGTGTGATGTTTTATTCCTTGAAGTCTAAGGGTTTTTTTTTAATAGACACAGAGCACTTTCTATTTCCTGTTTTTTCCTTAAAGTTGTTGGCTCTCCTGAGGAAGGCATCCAGTTTTCCTTCAACAAATGCTATAAATGCATCTTTGGAAATTCATTAATGTCTATATTAATTTTCAGTAACTTAACAACATTTTGGAATACAAGTTTCCTTTGGTAAAAATTTAGATTCTTAGGTAATCCTAGCTTTAAAGAAGAAATCTGTTAAAAATAGTGTCAGCAAGCAAAGCCAGCTCCACATTAAAGACTGCTTCACATGTAACTTGTACCTTTTTACTGTCACTTAAATCTAGGCTTTGAAAGGTCAGTATTGAAGCTGAGTATTGTATCAGAGGGAGCTGTGTGATTCTGGAGTTAAAGATGAAGGTGAACTTACGAACTAGGATGAATATCACATACTGCCGAGAGTTCACAAAAATATGCGACAGTGAGAAATACCTACATATACTAGATAAGAAAGTATCTTTGTTTTCAAACTTATGGCTCTCATATTGAATATCTTGTTCTGAATGGTTCTGAGTTAGCAGCATGGGACATATGTAGCTTGATCTATACAAGTGCTGAGTTCCCAAACCTTCAAATAGAATCACAGAAATCCTCACTTGCATTACTGCAACACAGGTTCTAGGTAATGCAGAATTACGTACTCACACTTGAAAGGCATCAAATTAAAGACAACATCTGAAAAGTGATCTACAAATATGTTTTTGCATCCTGGACTTTCTGATGCCTGTAATTCTTTTTGACATGGGCCAAATAGAGAAAAGATGAACTGGAAAGATGTTTTAAATAAATGTTGAGCATTCTTTGCTATTACTGAAAAGTACTTTGTACATTTCAGTGTCAGGATTGGAGGATGCTGATTGCCACCATAGTAAAAAGAAAATATGAGGCTTCAAAAATTTTGGCAAGAATTTGAAATGGAGTCTTTTTCCTTAAACCACAAGAAGTTTCTCATTAGTAAATTCTGTTTTAATGGAAGCTCATTAAAGGAACAGACTCCTTACCCAAGAAAATAATTAAATGCAAAGAAATAAAGAAGAAATGTATACAGGCACTGGCAGGTGTCCCTTTTAGGCAAGGAAAACTCTTCTCGAAAATATTGCCAAAACCTCAAAACAAAGCAAAACCAGAAAGCCAGCACTTTTTCTTTCTATCTTCTCCCCCTTTGCAAATGACACTTGAAACCAGACAGAAATTATTCTGACCCTCTTAAGAGATAACCATTGTTGCTCAGGCAGCAAGGAAGAAGAATAAAAAAACTCAAATGCTACAACTAAGATAGTTGTTCAGTCATTATGGGTAACACAAAAACAGGCTGAAGGCAATTAGCAGTTGGTGACATAAATTTTAGGAAAACAAAAACTGACTGGATTGAAGGAAGAATGAAGTTCTTAGATTACAGAAAGACACACAAATGTGGCAATACAACATGAGAAATCATCAGAACAATTTATGCTACACAATCAATGCACAGCTACATGCTATATATGATGAAAAATAATGCTTAGTTGATCAGGAATCACATACCTCTCTTCCCTTTGGGAATCCCAGATATTTGGAAGTGTTATGAGTTAAAAAAAAATAAAATCTAGTATTAAAAAAAAATTACTATTTTAGAGGTTACTGATCCTTTTTATCAACTGCATCATTAAACAGTGAATATGTACTTAACATTAGGATATGAAATCACCATATTTGATCTTCAGTTTTGAGCAGGGAATGCACTATTTTACTATCTTGTTCTCAGATACTTGAATATTGAAAATCTGAATGCTCTATACATTTCAGTAAAATTTAACAATTTTTACATGAATGAAGGGTAGAATAATCTTAAAATTATTCTTCTCAAGTTGTCTTACATTAGATTGAAAACTTCTGCTGAATGAATTTTCTGAAGGCATGTGCAATATATTTACTCTTCTGAAAAATACCACATTTCTGACTGCAAATACATAGTACAGAAAGTAACCTTTGAACAGAGGTATTTAATCATACATGGATCATTTGATCTTGGTTTTTTTGTGTTTTTTTCCACAGAAGTCGAATATTCTTACAGTAATGCAGGTCTTCAAAAGACAAAGACAACAATATATACATTTTATTAAGTAATCATTATAGAGTAACACAGTGGCAACAGTAGTGTAGAGCAAAACCTCAAGGGAATTCACTTCAAATCATCGAAACAGCTGTTTTTTCAGTATGAGATAAAACATCTATAACAAGTTCACACATGACAGATGTAAGCTAAAACCTAGATTCCATAGTGTGATATAAAACCAGATGTTTTGAATGATCATATTTATAGCTATATATATTAAATCATGTTTATCCCTTTGCATATTTTCCCCAAAAATATTTATCAAGTTTTTAAAGAATATTTTAAAAACAATTTCCTGAACCTTAGAAAACTATATTTATTAATTAAATGTTGATAATATATACAATTGTGTGTACCTGGTCAAGTTTATTTTTGCAATTCCTTGATATAAAAAAAAAGTGCTATAATTCTAAATATTCTAAATATTATGGTTTCTGTATCATGAAGCAAGACTTGAGAGTAAGAAACACGAAATTGTTCTATTTTATTCCTTCTACCATATAATGCCATTTAAAAAGCTCAATTTTAAAAGCAGTACTTTTCCAATCAACAGAAGAGCAATGTGAATGCAATTATAATACCCATCGTTAAAATCAAGACATATACAGCTGATGAAAACTAGCATTCAGTTATATTTTCTATTTTGAATGAGAGGTGAAAAGTTGGAAGGCACAACTGTATAAGGCTATGAATGTTTTCCACACCATTTCACCACCTCCAGCACAAAGATGTTTTCTCTATTTTATGCTCTTTAATTTTTATTTCTAAACCCACAGTTCATTCAAGCGAATTCAAGTAGAGTTTTATTTCACTTCACTTTTCATAAGCTTCAAGTCTCTTATTCCTCTGTAAATGTGAACTGCCTTAAACATATGTCAGAAAGTAAAGCTAAAATGCTTCTTGACAGAATTGCTTCACATCAGGGGAGAAAAAAACCTTAGGACAAGCCATTCTCTACATCAAATACAGTTACAACCTCACCTCTGAATGATGTTCTTCATTTTGCTGCAATACTTCGATACAGAGTTCTGCAAGGTGAAGAACCTCTTCCAGTTTTCTAGCAGGTGTTGCTTGGTTCATGGTTTCTGCAAAAATGTACAATGCAAGTCAAAATAAGAGAAAGAGATGTAAGAGAAAGCGATATCAGAAAGGAATGGGAATGGTGCAGTTACAATTTTCTGAAATATAAGTAATTTCATGTGTTAAGGACATTCATTTACAAATGCAGCTGAATGTCCAGATCACTAGAAAGAAAAAATATTTAATTTAGAAAAGAATCACTGATCATTATGAACATTATCTCATTTAATATATGAGAACTAACAGGTGCATCAGTGTATTAGATGCTCAACTTCTACAACAAGCAAGTTGTAATTCTCTTCAAGGTCAGATATACAAAGACAGCAGACAGTAGAGACCTTTTTCATTATTCTACCATCAGTACAATGCTGTTCTCACTAGAAGAGTCATTACTGTCATCGACAAGATTAATGCATTTTTCAGCAGTCAAAAAATCCAGAAGTTTTATCTAAATAAGACACTGTATTTTGGGCGTATTTAGTACAAACCACAGCAATAATTCAAAGAACTACTTTCTAATAACTAATTATTCAAATAACCATTTTCTACCTCCTGTTCATCAATAGGCGTGAATCTGCATTCTTTTCAGTACTATAGTGAAGAGTAGCAATGTAAAAGATTTTTATAACAGAAATGACACAAACCGACTAAAAGCTCCACATAGAAGAAACAAGGACAAATGCAGAAGTTATAAATTATATGAGGATCACTGATTCTACAGGGTAGACTTCAAAAAGAAGCAAACAACAAAGGTAAAACAATCGCCTGAAATTCTTACAGGACAATTAAACTCAGTCTAGTATTTAATTAAAAAAAAAATCACAGGCCTATATCCCAGGAAAAGTTATGGGAGATAAGGGAAAAGACAAATTGATTTTTTTAACAATCATAGTTTAATCAGTAGAAGTAACTTGTCCATACATAATTTATATAATTAGGAATAACTTCAGGATCAGCTATATGAACTTGTTTACTTAACTATGCTCTTGTGCGTGAGTGTAAACCATGGGATGAAAATGTTATTGCAGAATATAAGCACATGTAAAGTATGGTTATGTTAGCCAGGTTTGCAGAAGACTGATGAAGCTGGTAACACAAGGTGAGTGAGGGTCTCAGGAATACTATTTTCCCATTTCATGTTCATGAGTCACATGAATAGCAAATCACATGAATACAGCAGAAACTTCTGCTGACATTTCTTTCTCACTTTAGGCATTCATCATGACACAGAACATTAGCAGGCTAATTAAAAAAAATACATGACCTCTGCTGGTGTCAGTAAGAATATAAAACTGCACACAATAAGTAATTTTTAACATTTAGCATTTCTGGCAAATCAAAACAACTTTTCAGACATCTTAAAGGCGGGTGACCTTGTCTGGTTCTTCAGCACTAACAGATGCATAGTACCTTGATGAAATACATAGCTTCAATGCAATTTTTGAAGAAACAGTGGATTAGAACCTCCAGCAAACATCTGCTTAAAGGTGTCTACAAAACCACATTTTTTTCATGAAAAAACAAAGTAGACAAATTAGTTACTGAAGCAACTAATTTTTTTTTTTTTTTCAAATCATATTAAGACCACATAAGGAGACATGCTGAAATAGTACAATTTCCGAAACAACAATCTAACTTAAGAAAAAGCTATTGCATGAACATGGACCAAGCACAAAACATGCACCACAACACAAAACTACATTCACAATGTCAAGGTCACAGTTATTACTAATGTACTGAATTTGTCAACTTGATACTGTAGAACAATAATATAACACAACTATATTAATGTATTATGTCAACTGTGATTAAAAAGAATTGGTCCAGCACATATTATTTAATTTATAGTGTAATGACTACTACTGGATTTGGACTTAAACAGTGGTTTCTATGCTTACTCAGGACTGAAAATGCTGTTTCCTCTAGTGGTGTGTCCTGCCCTGAAAACACGGTGAGTACTATTCATACAGCTGATATATCACTATCTGTATCACTGATGTAAATGAGTCTTAATAAGAAACCAGTGATATTAATACAGAGTATGACTGGCACATCTGATTTCAGCATAAACAACTCATTTTATTACACATTCAGCCTGGTCTTCTTATAGACCTTACCACTAACCAAGTAAACAAAATAATTGCATTCATAATTGCTTTCATTCCTAATGAAACCAAATAAGCTGTAAATGATTAAAAAATTATCTCCTAGAAGGGCTCCTCTAAATTAGTAAGAAAGAAAATCTAATAATTATAATGAATCTGATGTTGCATTTTTGCACTGGAGTAAGTTCACTTATTTCACACCTGTAATAAGGTCAAAATAGCCTAAAAGTGACTATTGAACAGATGTCATTATCAGTAGGGAGAGCAGGAGAAAGACCATAGATTTACCAGTTAACTGTGAGATTATGCCAAACCACCACTGTGATGAGATCATGATGAAGAAATATATGGTTTCAGAGAAGTATTAATTACACTAAGCAAGGCACTGAGGAAGTGGAGCTCTGGTAATCTGTGTTGAAGTGATGAATTTTGATCAGAAATGGCACTGAAAGGATAAGAATTCTGAATTTCAATTAGAAATAGCATTGAGTGGAATCTGGGTTGTTTTGGTATGTTTGTTTGTTTGTTAATAAGCCTAAGAAAATGAAAGATGAAAGACAAGATGAGAAATGCTCTCACACAGACAATGTGGGAATAGTTTTCCCACAGTGAGCACCTAGTAGGAAGTAGAACACATCCATATGATCAGGGATGATGCTGGTATAGAAGCCTTGAGTGGCATGGTTTAGTGTGGGTTGTCCCTGCTTATGGCAGGGGGTTTGGAACTAGATGATCTTAAGGTCCTTTCCAACTCTAACTATTCTATGATTCTATGATAAATTATTTAAGACAGAAATTACAAGGATTTCAGTCATCATGGAACTACTGTTCAGATGTTTTATTTCTTTTTTTTTAATAGGATTAGTATGTTTATGAGGAAAAAGAGACCAAAACTGTAAATTTCCCTTTGAGGTGAGTTTTGCAAGTACCTGAATGACATTTCATGGAAGGAATGACTGAAAATGTGGGACAGATTATGCTCATGGATTCCAGTTTCAAGTTTGCATGAAATTCCCCATCCTATTTACTATTTACTAATTTACTCCAAAACTATTTATCATGGCTAAAACCATGCAAATTACTCTTGATGCTTCCTAGAGCTTTCAACAGCATTTTAAAAATCATTATATTTCTGTAATATTTATTGGTAAGACATGGCAGAATATTGCACTCACTCTCCATCCTTGGACAAATCTGTCTAATTTTGTTGTCATTTACTTACAGATTAGATCAATACATGCAATTTCATTTGTATGGCATATGCTTCCTTAGCTTTTGCTTAGGCTTCATCTAAAGACTCCTTTTCCATCTGTAAGTTGCCACATCAGCTAGTCCCTTTTTTCCTGTAACTAAGAATCTTTCACATTCAAAATCTATCTTTACCTGAGTGTATAAATAAAGGGCTACAAAGTAATTTGAAAGATAATGAACTAAATATGATTTTTTTTTTTTAACCAAACAGGTAGTATATTTCAAATACGATTACCAATAAACTGTTACCTAGAAGTTTTAAAACCTCAAAAAAAAAACCCCCTCCATCTGAGCAAAATACTATGCTTGTCTTCATAAGTGTAAAAAAAATTACAGGAATGGAAATCAGTGCTGTCAGTTTTCATTATATTCATGATGTCTTTCTCCCCACAATTACTAAAGGTTGTTAAGATGTGTTTACACTGCTCAAACTAACAAGTTGCAGCAGGAGTCGAGTCAGTAAATATGCTGCTTGACATCTTTTAGAAAATAAACAGAAAAAGCCATCAATCATCTGTTTTCAGCTTCACATTCTGCAGAAGTGAAAAAGCAAGCCAGGCTTTGCAAATAATGGATGCTTTCTCAAGTGTGCATTATCAGTGAGTCACACAGGTACCAAGAAAATATTGTTAAATGAGCTCAGCTAACTGACTAAAAAGCAACTGAAATGAAAAGGTGACTGCTTCACAGAGTGATGGCGTCTAGGGCCACAGGGCACTGTCAGATTATCCAGTCTGACCTGTGTCACACAGGCCAGAGAACTCCCCGTTCCTCCTCTCTTGAGCTCATCAGGATGTCTAAAACCTACTTCAGCTTGCTTTCCAGAAAAGAGTTTATCCTTGAAGACAAATGTACAATTCACCTCTTTCTTTTTCTCCCCAGTGTGTAAGCTGTTCAACACTTGTGTTTAATTTCTCATAGGCATCTGCTGAACACAGGAGTCTGCTGATTCGAGAGGTGATTCTCCTTCTTGGGTATATGAGTACAGTGCAACTAGGAGATACTTGTCTCTGGTCTGCCGTCCTTCCTCTGATGGCACAGCATACATCCGTTACTCTTTTTTTCTGTCCAGTATTTCATTTTTCCTCCTTGTCTTCAAACAAGCAAATCCAGATCAAGACACTTAGGAGAGCAAACCTGGCTCCAGGCCAGAGATTCTCACACAGACCAGTGGCAGGGGTACTGGAAAAAAGGCATGCATGCCAAGATATCCCAAGTTCACAGCCCTGGTGGACTTATAGGTACCTGCATATCCAGACAGTGATATGGTACTGGAGACTTCGGTATAGTTCTGGATTTGGATCGGCCCATTTTATGGCAAACTGCAAAAGAACATCCAATTTGCATTTGGATCCTCTATGTAACACAAGTGGCATTTGTTTTAATTTTTGTTGGCAATGTTGCTCTGGTTGCTGGCAGCACTCAGTTGTTACGCTACTTAACATTAATCCTAACAGCATTAAAGCCTGGAGAAAGTGCATGATGCCTACTAACGGAGGTGTCTGACCATCAACTAATTTATTTCTATGCACGTGCCAGAATCAGACCCACAGGAGGGCAGATAACGCAACATCTGTTGGCTGTCAAACTCCTTCCAGGACGTGCTGCACACACAGTGGTGCATGGCCTGAACAAGTTTTGGAGTTTCTGGAGGAATATTTCCTGTTTGGATATTGAACAGAGAGAGCTAAATCAATCTTAATTCTTTCCAAGACCAGTTATAATACATGGAGCTTAACTGAACTACCCTTTATTCTATACCAGCTCTCTTGCCAAGAAATCTGACTGATTCACTCTAAAGAGAAGCCTGAGAGTGAACTCGTACTGATGCAGAGGGGATGACAGGGAAGCCTTGCAGTAAAGCAGGCCATAATATAATTTCATAATACAGATACATCATAATTTGGCCTGTATGAAGCCAACTGTTCTGCAGTAGAGCCCATTAATCCAGATTTTTTTTTGACATGTGAAACCAGCAAGATTGCTTCTAGACTGGCATCAAAAGCAGTACAAGCATCAATAAACTAGTGCTAATATGCATTACTAGACCTGAACTGACTGTGCAGAGTTAATCCAAACCTCAGAAAATTCACCCACAGATAATGTCAAATTGACTGTGGTGGATTTTCTTGAAAATTCTCACAGAATTAATTCTGCATGAAAAGTAAGGAGTGGACATCTGGGAGGACATCTATATTCCTGTAATTAAAAAAAAATAAAACATACACTACCCTGATATAACTAATGGCATTTAGCTTTACTTATGGAATTGAAACTAGTCTTTCCATAATTGCTTTCTATAAATTCAACAGGATTTTAAATTCTGGGGACAAAAAAAATTTCTGGGGACAAAAAAAAAAAATAATTAAAAATTAAATACCTTTATCATCTATGTAGAGAGATTCTAGTCTACATCATTTTATAAAGTGGGTCATACTTCAATGTCTTCATTTTTTTAACATTTGTCATAGTATTCAATGATATTACTTTCATAGGACAATCACAGGTAGGTTTTGGCTCTTATTTTGCTTTACCTACATTTAAAAAAAAAAAAAAATTGGGGAAAATTCTCTCAAGGAAAAAAATCCATGAAAAAAATTAAAACAAACAAAAATCTGAAAAGAAAAGCAACATAAGAAAGGCAGAGGTGAAAAGAAATCTCCATTTATAATTGCTGGTCAGATCAGAGGCATTTAATTTATGATTCTTTCTATTCTGATTTTGGAAACACAGATACAAGCAGTTGGAATTTTTCTTCCTGTCTCTCATGTCTAATTTCTCTTCAAAAGTGAAACAGCTAATGTTCTCAGCTCTTCCTGTTCTGTGGAATAAAACTCAGAGGTAACAAATATGGTAAACTGGAGGGCTCTACAAGTGAACTCATCTGATATACTAAACTGACAGAAAACTGAAAGTGCAGACTTAGTAATGTTTTTTAAAAATCTAATGATTTTGAGACTCCAAATTTTAGGGAGTTACCGAAAGATGATAACAAATCTAATTCCATCAGGAAAGGAGGAGGGAAAAATGATGTTGACAGTTATTAACTGAAACAAATTGTGAAGAAACAACTAATTGAGCACCTAAGATGAACAGAAAACAGATTAAAATATAACACAAATTTGCACTAGACTTGTGCAGCAGCTTTTCCTTATAGGATATTTTCTTATAAAAGAAATTAATCAGATCTCATTTATTCTGATAATAAAGTATTGGATACTGTGCTTCCTGGGAAAACTACCAGTTAAGCAGAAGAAAATGAGGATTAAAAAAGAAGCAATGTGTTGGATAAAGAAGCTGCCTCAAGAGAAAGACAATAGGTAACACTAAGAACGAGCAAAAAGGCTTCTTGAGGAATTCCTTGAAGATCCATCTTGGGGCTGAGCTTCCTTAATATTTTCACCATTGACTTCAGAATAAATATTAGAAGTGCACTGATAACAATGGTGTAAAACACTAGTAATAGACAGCAGGGTCAAAATGCACTATTGGATAATTCCGAAGAATGGGAAAGAGAAGCACAATTTAATAATTTAAAAAGGAGGGCAACACATTTTGACACACAAACAGCAATGAACATTTGCTATAAGCTGGGAACTTGTCAGTTGGAAATGATCGAAACTCTGAAGACTGAGTTGAATTAGCTTTTCACAGAATGGCTGTGTGCCACAAGCATAATATAGACATCAAAAGACAAGTGTTCCTCAATATGTGCCCTGGTGCAGGTGGCTGAGCTGTGAGACACTGCCAATAGGTTAAAAGATGTCAGGGAAGCTGAGAGGAAGCAGAACTGCTTGCTCCAGGCCCAAACTGTGCAGGGGCCTCAAGCGTCTGCTGTAGCTCATGGAGGAAAGAAGGAGGATGCTAACCCAAGAAGCTGGGAAATAGTAACAAAAAAAGCCAACAAAAAAAGGAGGAAGAGGACAATTAAAAGCAAGGGGCTTCCCCCTAAATCTGTTGTCCCCACACAGAACTGTTTTGCAGTTCTGCAGAGGGTTAACGAGGAAAGACACTCGCACCATGAACAACCGGCTGATGCACCGGTAAAGAAGATCTCTACTGGTGCTGCCAGGAAAAAGCAGCAGATCATAGTAGTAGGGGAGTCTTACTTTGAAAAGCACAGAGGCATCCATCTGTCGGCCTGACCCGCTCTCAAGGGAGGTATGTTGCCTACCAGGGGCTTGGATCAGGGATGTTGCAGAGAGGCTGCCTGTTCTAGTAAGTCCCACTGACTACTACCCACTTC
Source organism: Loriculus beryllinus (assembly GCA_039877255.1). Classification (NCBI taxonomy): domain Eukaryota; kingdom Metazoa; phylum Chordata; class Aves; order Psittaciformes; family Psittacidae; genus Loriculus; species Loriculus beryllinus. Next base: position 3,946 of record JBCJKH010077266.1, on the reverse strand, counting down.
TAGTGATCCATGGGGGGGCTAGTAATATAGATAGTAGTAGCCTGGAGAACATAAAGAAGGACTACAGAGCCCTAGGAGAGGTGGTTAGGGGCTCTGGAGCTCAGATAGTCTTTTCGTCAATTCTTCAGGATAACGGGGAGGACTTTAAAAGGCTAGGAGAATTGGGCAGGTTAATAAATGGTTAGAAGGATGGTGCCGTAGTTAGGGGTTTGGGTATTTAGAAAATGGGACTCGATTTGGGAGGCCTGGTCTACTGGGGGCTGGTGCAGCTGGTCTGACAATGAAGGGGAAGAGGAGTTTTGGTAGGAGGCTTGCCAGACGGGGCAAGGAAGCTTTAAACTAGATGTGTTGGGAGAGGGAGGAATCATTCCATCCCAACACACCCAGTCAGTTGCCAGAACCTGTAATAAATGCTTGGAGCAATGTAGAGATATTCCAGCCACTCCAGCCCATGAGCCGGCTTTATTTGGAGCTCAGCCCAGATGCCCTTATACAAACATCCATAGTATGGGGAACAAAAAAGAGGAATTAGAGATGTGTGAACGTCTGCGGGTGTATGATATAATAGGTATCACAGAAACATGGTAGGATTGCTCCTATGACTGGAGTGCTGGAATCGAAGGCTATAGGCTCTTTAGAAAAGACAGGCCTCACAGGTGGGGAGGGGAATGGCTATTTATGTTAGGGATAGGCTGGAGAGTATGGAACTCTGTCTGGGGACAGGTAAGCAGTCTGTGGGTCAGGGTTAAAGGGAGAACAGTGATGGGAGATATTACTGTGGGGATCTGTTACAGACTGCCTGATCAAGAGGAACCTGTGGATGAAGCACTCTATAGACAGGCAGGAACAGCCTCACACTCATAGGCTCTTGTTCTCAGGGGGACTTCAACCACCCTGATATCTGTTGGAGTGACGGCACAGCCCAGCACAAGCAATCCAGGCGGTTCTTCGATTTTGTGGAAGACAACTTCCTTCTGCAAGTAATACAGGAGCTGACAAGGAGAGGTGCCATGCTTGACCTCGTGCTCACCAACAGGGAAGGGCTGGTTGGAAATGTGACACTACAGGGCAGCCTTGGTTGTAGCGATCATGAGATGGTTGAATTTGAGATCCTCAAGAGAGCTAGAATTAAACTTGGCTAGGGATGTAAAAAATAACAGGAAGAGATTCTATAGGTACACTACAAATAAAAGACAGACCAGGGAAAATGTGGCCCCTCTCCGGAAGCCATCAGGAGAACTGGCCTCAGTCTTCACTGGCAAAGGCTCTGACCACACCACCCAAGTCTTGGAAGGCAGACACAGGGACTGTAGGAGAGGATCTGGTTTGAGACCATCTTAAGAACCTGAATGCGCAAAAGTCCATGGGACCTGATGAAATCCATCCATGGGTCCTGAAGGAGCTGGCAAATGAAGTCACCAAGCCACTGTCCATCATATCTGAAAAATCATGGCAGTCAGGTGAAGTTCCCAGTGACTGGAAAAAGTGAAATATAACCTCCATTTTCAAGAAGGAGAAAATGGATGACCCAGGGAATTACAGACCAGTCAGTCTCACCTCTGTGCCTGGCAAAATCTTGGAGCAATAGCAAATAAACCAGAATATGTCTCTCAATTTCTCCATTAAAATCTTGCAGATAGGTTTTACTTAAATTACATCAAACTTCAAATTTTCTATAATGGTTCCAAAAGCAAAGCTATGCATAGAAATTGAAATGACTAATTAAAGACAGGTTTGAACTGATACCACAGTTGAATTGTAAAGATCACTGTAATATTCTAAACAATTCAGTATTCTTTCTGAATATTTGAACTTCAATTTCCAAATTAGTTGCAATATTTGCTATAACCCTGATCAGAATTGTAAGTGGTGCTTCTTCCAGAGAACCCAGAAACTAATTACTTAGCATTTAAAAAGTTTGAACCTATGCATACAGAAGCAGGTGCTGTATTCATTTTGTTATGTCCTATTAAGATACATAAGATGGCTTTCATTTTCCAGATGATTAAGCTTGCCAGGGGCCACCAGACAAAACTTTTTATGGTTCCCTTTATTTTTGCATATATATATGAGTTTACTTGTTTTTTGGGAGGGAGGAGTGTTACATTTTGTCTTTAAGAAACATCCCACTGGAATTCGTAGCAAAAGTCATCCTTATGTCAAGGACAGCTTTTTGTTCCAAGGCTCAAGAAAGTTCAGATTAAAGACACTAAAAATTAATCACCATCTCAAAATGGAATTGGTAGCACTGAAATGAGAGGTCTATTCCCTTCCTCAGAAGTATTTCACAGAATTTTGAAGATCATGATACCTGCCACTTCTAGTAGCATAAGTAATGTGAATTACTTGAAATATAAATGCAGACTGACCTGCTCAGCAGATAAGGAGATCTAGCCAGAGGTTGCAAGCAGGAGATCTTGTAATATGTAGCTAAATTGACAGCAGGATAGGCTAGAGAACATTTAACAACATTACAAACAGACATTGATGGATCCAATTAAAATGGATTAAAATACAGAGATAGTCACTTCTGAAAATTACTAGAAAACATTATTGTATGGTCATGCAATTTTTAAATACAGCTGTAAGAAAACATTCCAATGGGAACAACTTTGAAAAAAATTAGAGAGAGAAGAAAGTTTCCATTTTATAAATGTTTTTAAAATGTAACCTAGAAAACTTGGCTAAAAGTAAGGGCCTGCGGGCATAATCATTTTAGCTGAGTTGACTTAGCATCAACGAGGTTATATCCCAGCTTTTGTTAAAGAAATCTGTTTGAAACCCAATCATCCAAGATTACCAGGCAATTAAGGGTATGCTAGGGTATGATTTTATGGCTGAAGTAAAGAAAAAAATCCTTACAAAAAAGGAAATGTGGATAACAGAAAAGGTGAATTCTAGGATCAAAGAACACTCTAGGATACACTGGATAGTAAGAGTCAAAGTAAAAGAGATTTCTCCCAGAAAAAGCTTGGAAAAACAGTAACATATCTTCAAAATAGTAAAGAAGAAGAAAAAAAGCTATATTCTGTATCCCAGACCACAGAAATATGAAGCAGGTAAAATCTGGTCTGAAAACAGAAATTTGGTAAAACTGTCTCACAGCTATTAATATTAGAAAATTATAACTGCTTCTAAATCAATAAGGAAGGAATGCAAGTGTGCACAGAGCTGAAAGATGAAGAATTGTAACAAACAAGTTTAATTTATAACATGGAAAACAGAACATTTCAAGCATATGACAATCATTCTAATACATACACTTGAAAACCAGGTAAATGCCAGAGTTTGTACTTTCTTTCTCTCTCTGAATGAGTGAAGCTTTTGCCTGCTGGTCAATCGTGCATTATGAACTGGCAAGGACTAAATACCCAGTATGTGAAGGTCAAGGATACTTTGTCTGTGAAAGTGTAACACTAAGACAGAAAAATACTACTCCAAAATTGAACATTGAAAAATACAGTATACTTTTTTATGCTTTACTAACAGTTAAGGATCATGTTGGTTTAAATTTCCAGCACACTGCATTGTCAGGATATTTTTGCTATTATTCAGACTATGCTTTCTTTTTTTAAAACTGAAATGAAGTGAACAGGGGATACAATGAGACCTTATAAGAAGATTTTAAGAATGTAGCTGTCATAGTTTGGAAGTATATCAAATACAGTGCTAGAGCATTATATGATACCTGAAGATAGGTATCCAAGTGCTCAGAGTGCTTCATAGGCATGATAAACTAAAAGATAGAGCTAAAAGAATTTTATATAAGAAAGAAAGAATGGAAATCACAAACAATTAAATACAGGGGAACTGAACCCTTTTTGTCGAAAAATATTTTGTCACACTGATATTGACCTTATTTCTTTAACTCACTCTTAATTGGCCAAAAGTTATTAGGTGGAGTGTATGGATTTAAATCATTGGTATTTCTTTGTAAACATGTTAG
>JBCJKH010077255.1:0-11216 GCA_039877255.1 Loriculus beryllinus | reverse complement strand
GGCTGACATGGTTTAGCTTGTGGTGTTTCTGCCCATCACAGGGGGTTTGGAACTATATGATCTTAAGATCCTTTCCAACCCTCACTATTCTATGATTCTATATACCAAATCAATGTAGTAATTTGCCCTTTTTCTGCCCTTACAGGATCCTGCTAGTTCCAAATGTACTACAATGCTCAAGAGATATTCCTTGAAGGGTAAGAGAGCCAAAGAACCAAAGAGCAAGAAGGAGGGAGGAAACTCTGAAAGTTATCTGAATTATGAGGAAATAAACTCTCATCGGACAAAAGTAAATAAATCACAGGATTATGGTGAGTGGAGTGGGTCATTCTGGGTGTGTTTGGGAATCTTTTTCAGGAATTTTTCAATTTCACAGTCCTATAACCTCAATGTATAGGGTTCATGCAAAATGGAGCTAAGAAGAGTGTAGAAATCTGATGTATTTGCTTCCCTGTCAGTTTTTTAATCTGTTTTCTTCTTTGGCTCCTATGCCATTCCATGTCATCCTCCATGACATAAATGCCTTCATGAGTGGCAGTAGATACTCTAGCAAGAGACTGTGAGAGTATAATGCACTATGTAGGTGAGGGAGTGCTGTCCAATTAAAGGAACGTGTAACGGGATGACAGAACTGATTCACATGGTGTTTACTATACACTGAGTCTAATGGTGAAGATACAGGCTTATTTGCTGGGTGTGCTTTCTGCTCTTTTCCTTTTTGACACAGAAAATTACCCTGGTGCTTTGAGAGCTGTCTCCCAGAGATTACTCTTTTGTCTGTATGCACCTTGTTTCCAATGCATTTTATTATATAAAGGGTCTTGATTGTGCTTGAAAACAAGGTCTTTCTGTAAAAGTGTTTGTGATGACTAATATGAAGAGTGAGAATGGGTGGAAAACATGGAAGGTGCATGTGTATGGCTTATACTTCAAGTGTGCTGACTTGCTTGAGTGTATGACCCAAGAAAATGCTGACAGCTGAAGTCCTGAAATCAAGCTTTACATGTTCCTAGTGCTGCTCACTGTGCAAATTGCCTTCAAAGATATCTGCTTTGGAACAGATGATGAATTGTGACTAAACATGATTATAGACATAGATACTAATTTTATTCAGCTAAATCAGGGTTTGAGAGACTTGAGAAAGCCTTGGGATTTTTGAGCGATTCTTGCACTGGCTGTTTATTGCTCCTAGTGTTGGTCCAGGGTATAGTTAGCAAAATCAGGAATATTATTTACTCCTCCAAGTTACCTTGCAAAAATTAAACCACACTCAGGCCCAAAATAATTCAGTAGTAAATAATTTACGGCACGATTCAGAACTCTTCTATTTCTGTGGAATTTGCCTCATTATCTTCAATGGACTTTGCTGACAGTGCATGTAAAGAGATTGATAGATTAAGAGCATAGCAGTAGTAAAGGTTTAGTTAAACCCTAGGCTTAACTGGGTGTGTTGATATAATTTTAACTATATGTTTTACCTATGATAGTTCACCTGCAGTTTATGCGGCCGGAGAGCTAACTGGAAGCAGAAAAGCAAAACAATGCTAGCTTGCTTAGCAGAAATGTTTGGTTGTCAGCTGGAAAACTTCTGCCTTTGAATAAGTTGATAAACAAGTGGAAGGTTCAACTGTAAATAAGGAGTACTGCCACTTCTATATCAGAACAAATGCTAGATGCAGAGTCTGAAGGGCTTTGGTTAAGTAATATGGAATAAAATATTCCAAGTCATGGAAACCATTAATGTGAAGTTTTCAAAACCCTGGGGGTGCTAACAGGCCTCAGTGGCTCAGACCAGGCTCACCTGGGGCCTGATGTTAAGTCATTACATTTTATAACCTGGACGTCTCTAAAGATCAGTGTGCAGCTCTGGTACCAGGGTAGACTGCTTACCTGCTGCTATTTTTAGACACTTTAAGTACAAGGAATCAATATTTCCTGGTGTGTAAAGCTGAGGTTATAGCATGATCCAAAGGAGAGTACGATAGCATACTTTGCCAGCTTCTTCCTGAGTGATACCAGTTATATAGGTAAGGCTATAAAGATTAAAGAAATGTTTGGGCCTCCTTGCTCGTTATTACAATCCTCTGGCAGTTCCTTAGTAACCATTACTTTGTTGGGTACTCTGGACATATGTTGCTCTTACACATGAGGTGTTCTCCATCTCAGACTCTCTCAGATGGTGTACAGGCCTTAGACATCCATTAGTTTTGTACTCACATGTGCCCTTGTGAGCCCAGTAATTCAAAAGAGTGTCAATAGGATGTTCCTTTGCTATCAGGCTCCTCGCATGACTCACTATTACTGGATGTAAAGCAGAATTTTTCTGTTCTCCCATGAAGAAATTAGAGGTGAGATTTATTAGGACTGAGTACTAATCCTCTTGGCTTGTCTTTTGAGTTGTAGAACATAATCTGCATTCATGTCTGGGCATAGGTTCTCTCAATCCCTTTACATAAATCCAAGGTTTGATACAATATGAACATGTAGATTCATGTCAGTTAGTAATAGCAGTACAGATACTGTCAGGGTGTAGGCTAATAACTTGCAGAGGGAGCTTAGGGCCCTAATAAATTTGTCCAGTGCATTCTTAACACTTTTTTTTTTTTTTTTTTTAAATCAGTGATCAGCCTAAATCACTCTCTCAGGCTGGAAGGACCTGGCTTTACTTCTTCCTATGTCTGTGGCATGAAGATGTAAGACTGCTTTACAAAAATGGCTGTAATTTTGTAAGGAATGAGGGATACTAGCATGAAGAAGGTTCTTTGAACCTATAACATTGAGACATAACTATTGCTTTTTGTAAAAAAGCTTCGATACCAAATGGAAACTTTTTTTTAATTATTTCCCATTTTTTTTAGAAGATTCAGAACAGTTGGTTATGAATGTTGGAGAGCATATCAGATCCAGAATCTCTCTGTCAGATAATTTGAAACCTGACAGACCTAACAAATATCTTATTAGTCTTCTGATGAAACCAGAGATGTAAATTCAGTGTGGGAGAAACTTGATCATATTGATTTGTGGAGTGCCTTGGAATGTAAGCTACTGTGTGCCAGAACAATTTAAAAGTTCGTTTTTCTTCCGTATTTGGTTTTTGAAGAGCATGTAGCTTAGAAGTAAGGTAGGAGTCAAGGCAGCAAGCATTTTTCTTTCCTACTCTGTGTACTCAGAAGGAAAGGCAGGAGAAGGGAGAATGGTCTAACAGAAAATTGAGCAGCAAACTGAATATGTTTATAAAAGCAGGACCCCAAGTTCCATTAGTAACACCTAAAGCAACATTTGTGTTTAATCATTGCTATTATATTCATTTGACTGTCTTCTGCTGTTGTAAGCACAGAATGGCTCCAAAAAAAAAACACTGGAAAAAAGTATTAAATGATACAATGCATTTAAAGTAAAAAGTCCAGCCTCTGCTACTATCCCCAGCTTGTCTGCTTTTAAAACAAGGAAACACATGGTATCATCAGTTTTATGTTTGTCAGTCTAAGAGTCTGGTCTTCGAAGGAAGGTTTATTTGGCTCCTGTCATGAGGTGCAAGTTCACCACTGAAAACTGCTATTGCATCTTGTGATAGAGGCCTCTACAGAAACAGGAGGTACTAGTGGAAGGAAGAAAAATCCTTTAAGTGCATAGTTAGGACTGGTAATGTTTGTGTAAAATAGAAGTCATAAGAGTTTACTTCATGCTTGTGCCATTCAAGTAATTTCTTTTGTCTTTTAAGGTCTATTCATATAATGTGGATCAGCTGGCAGTTTCATTGTGAGAATAATAATTATTTGTAACAGAATGTATCTGAGCTACTGCCCAGATACAGTACTTGGCATGTAGTAGGTAGAACAAATAAAACCAAAACAAGATGAAAATCACCAAATGAAAACCTCTAAAAGTTATATCCAGATGAACTTTCTATTGGAGTAACAATGATAACCTTTAGGGAGGACAAGACAACATCCAAACCTAATGAATTTCATTGCTAGTGTCTTACAGTGCTCCTTCATGCTTTTTATTCAATGAAGGGCATAATTCTCCTTCTTTATGTACACAAAGGTCATCTGCCCTTGAACGAGTTTTTTCAGTTTTATAGCAGTACAACAACAATGTCAAGCCCAGTGAACCAGTGTTTGCTCAATTACAGCCAAGGAAATCACAATGTGGTCACAAATCAAATACTGAAGTCCTTCCCTGTTCTGCTAATGGTCATATAGTTCTGCTCACTTACAGATAAATCCTTGACATTCCTGTCAAGAGTTACTCATCCATTATAGTAGGTATGTATATATATATATATGTATGCATATACATGCCTGCATATATGTGTATTGATGTACATATATGCATGTATATACGTAAACATGTATATCCTTATATGAGACCTTTTTATTGCAAGACATTTTTTCATGTATTTCCAAATACATGAAACATTTTGAAGAACACTGTTCTGTAAGGCAGACCTAGGCACCACTTCTGTGTTTTCCTAGCTGCCGTTTTTGGTGTCTGATTGTATATTAGACTACATGTTACAAATATCTCCAGTTTCATGTGCAAATAGCTCTGTATGGTTGATTATCTGGTCTGCAGGTGTAATCACCAGCTTAGGTAAACTGGGAAAGCATTTCAGTTGTTCAGTTAATTGGCTGTCATACAGTCACAGCAATCACGCATGGTCACAGCAATCACCATGTCTGGCGGTGACACATACCAAATGTAACCACAAACCTGTGCATACAAGTTCATGATTGGACAGCTGTCTTTGAAGATGTTGCTAGTCTTTTCACTTTTTCATATCAAAAAGACTACTGTTATAAAAACCGGGAAAAAAAGCCACTGGGGGTTTCTTCATTCAGATAAAAAAGATGTTATATTGTTTGACTGGTAATTTAGAAAGCTTTAGTAACTACTTTTCTGATAACACATCATAAACTAGCTCCTGGGATGGGAGTAGTGTTTCAGAGTGAGTAGTGGGTTACAACCCAATGGAATTGTTAAACTCTATTTTTAATGTATAGAAGGCTCAGAAAATCCAGCCAATCCAGGTGACTGGCTGGACAAGCCTCACCTTTAGCTTTGGAGGTTCTTGAAAGTTTCCTGGCTAGCAGCTGCTTATTACAGCTCATTTCTCAAAAAAATTAATAACAGTATATACAACTCCCCTCCTGCAATTCACATATCAAGATGTCAGGTTCCAGAAGAGGATCTAGTAAAATTAGAGTGTCCTGTTACAGTCAGAATGATAGCCATTAGTTCAGCTCTGAGTATCAGGAGACATTTAGCCAAGTGTACTTGCTGGCTGTTGAATCTGATTTGACATAGATCCATTTTTCTACAGATTGACAGTTAAAAATTAGATTCTCTACAGTCTGTAAACTGAGATTTTTATATCCAGCAGTGATTTGAAGAACTAGTAATGCAGATTTGTAATACAAGCTGTTTGTGCAAATATCCCCATTAGCTGCCCTATTTTCAAAACCTATCATAATATTAAAAGTTGCCCCTTTATTTTTTTATTTAACACTATTTTTTTTCTTTTGCCTTTTTACCAATACTGTTTTCAACAGAAAACCTACTAATTATCTGAGCTACTCTGTGCCTTCTACTTATAATGGTTACTTTATCCATCATTATAGTGTGATCATACTAATGATAGTTTCTCATACCTCTGTGGTGTAATTAATGTAATATTGCAGGCTGAAAAACATCATTTTCAAAAAGCCTCTTAGCTTTTATATGTTCATTTGCAGCTATTGAATAATGTTCGTGCTCTCTGAAACATAGGAGCTGCCATAAGAGAGCACAGTAGTGGTCCAGCTACTGTGATATACCATCTCAGACCACAACCAAATGCATATATTCCAAAAGAAAATATAATTTCCCCATTGGCCTTAGTAGTAAAAATATCTGAGTAGCACAGCCTTACCCATAGGGGAATTTTGTTGCAATTGCATTTAAGTGTTGTAGCATATCATCCACATCATTCATTTCCAGTACAAAGCCCTGCTAAATTCACTTATGTCTGGGGCATTAGGGAGGTGAAGGGGGAAGATTAATATATCTCATTAAAATAATTGCATGCCTCTGCAGTCACTCTGACCACAACATCCAGAACAGTGTCTGAATTTGCACTCTAGTGTCTTTGCTTTGAATTATTCTGATTTTACATGGGGACATCCTTGTTCTCTGGCCTGCCCAAGTGTTCCTGCAAGTTCTTCTAGAAGTCCATGCTGTCCATAGCCCATTATGTTCTGCACATTTCTCACTGCATTCCCCAGTTACACTGTGATCTCTGCATTGTGTTTTGTTTTCTGGCCTGTACTTTCTCTATGTGATTCAGCTTGTAAAATGATAAAATTTATCTCGCTCTGACTGACCAGGTATTTGGGGCTGGTTGTAAAGGCCAGTCTGTTAATTGGAATAGAGGTGAGGAAGCAAAGCAGACTTAGTTCGTGAGGTGTGGCTGTGTCTCCAGTCTTACAGCTTGGTGCAATATAGAAGCCTTATCTACACGTTAAGAAATTCCCACTTTAGAGATGCTTCACAAGATAGAACCCTGTATGGCATAAACTTCACTTTATTTTCAAAAACCTTTTGCTGACAGTTTATTGAATAATATCCACCTAGGATATATACACCTTGCTGGCATTCCTTCCAGGTTGTCAGGATTAAAATACAGACCACATGCATTGGATAGTCAGCTTAAAGAGAAAAGGACAAAATCTGTTTCAGACTTTCAAGACTTAATATTGTTACTCTCTAATACTAGGGCAGACTTTCACAATCCCTTCCCACTGCAAATATTCCAAATGCCTATAAAATTTTCTCTCAAGTTCCCAACTGAATTACCAGCACTCCTAATTTCTCTGTTGATATTAATATGGCTCTATTTTTCTGGCAGCTGGTGGGAGGTTTAAGCCTTTACAGTATCATCTTAAACCTAAAGTGTGTCTGTGGAGTGACATTTGCCAAATAAGTGCCATATAACCAGTGCACAAAGAATTTTATTAAAATCATTCCTAAGCTCACACCATCTGTTTGGAAGGAAGACAAAATTCATTGAGCAAAGTGACCCAATCAAACAAACTGATGTGCAGAATGTTATAGTAAAATAAAGCAAAGCAAATACAGAATGATAAATTCTGGGTTGTGTGATTTTATTCTATTGTGGTGGATATTCCACCTTTTAGCTTGGAATGGTGGAATATGCATTGAAAGGTGGAGACAAGTTATTGAAAGGTGGAAGCAAGTTTTCTGAATCACAGTGCTCAACCCAGAGGTTTGCTCTGGTTATTCACTGAGCACAGATGTGATCTGAGAAGAAGTTGGCCCAGGGAGTCACTTCGCGGAGACAGGCAGTCTAATCCTGCCTTTGCTACTGTCTTACTCTGCAACTTGCTTGCTTTTTCCACCTTGTGTCAGTTTGCCTGTTTACTCCAGGCTTATAGGAAGCATGTATTAAAAGGGTTCTCAACCAGCATTAAGATTTTGGTCAATATTGTAATATTTGAGGATATATTTTTCATCCCCTAGTCAAAAATTTAGAAGTGTTTTCTACTGCATTTTGGTCTACTGCCGTAGGAATACCTGGGGAAATACATGCCTCTCCTTGTGAAATGTTAACACCCTGTGGCCCTGCAAACATGACTTGCCCAGGTAGTCTCCTCTTGCTTGTTCCCTAAGAAAACTTCCGAGTTTTGCTTTATTCTTAGAAGTAGTTCCATTAGCTTTCCTTTGGACATTTTGTGATTAGAGAAAAATCCCAGTAATTAAAATGCTATTGAGCTTTATCTTTACTCTGTCAGACTCCTTTGCAGTGACAATTACCTCAAAAATTGCAGCCTTCCTCTGAGTTTGGAGCTAGTTTTGGTGTCCATCGAGCAGCCTGATTTGTATTAAATTCCAGTAAACCAGAGAAAAACGTGTAGAAACTTGCTTTATGGCATTGTTTCTAGGTTTAAAGTAGCAAGATAGAGGGGAAAAAAAAAAGTCTCTGTTGGGTTCTTACATCCAAAACTTCTTTTGGAGTCTTTCACGCAGATCTTGAGGAAATGCTTGGCCATTATACATGTGAAAAACTCACCAAAGACTCCAAGCAAACTCAGCAAAATAACCTCTCAATTAGAGTGCGTGGAAAACTGTTTGGATGAAAACTTTTGTCTGTGAAAATGTTCAAAAAACATGTAGGTGGGGCCCTCAGTGGTACGGTTTAGTGGTGGTCTTGGCAGTCCTAAGGTAAGGGTAACGGACTTGGTCTTAAATGTGTTTTCCAATCTAGTTGATTCTATGATTCTATGGTTTGGGTTGGAAGGGACCTTAAAGATCATCTAGTACCAATCCCCCTCCCATGGACAGGAATACCTTCCACTAGACCAGGTTTCTCAAAGCCCCATCCAGCCTGGCCTTGAACACTGCCAGGGATGGGGCATCCACAATTTCTCTTGGAAACCTGTTCCAATGTCTCACCACACTCATAATGAAGAACTTTTTAATAATATCTAATCTAAACCCTCTTTCAGTTTAAAGCCATTCCACCTTGTCTTAACACTACAGGCACTCTCCAGCATTCTCGTAGCCCCCCTTAACTTCATATGGAAATATTTTAGATGCAAAATACTATACTCTGTCCTGTGTCTAAAACCTCAGAGTTTGTACTGTACATCAGTGTTAAAAGATTTAGCCCACCATCTGCACATGGGACATGGAGGTATAATCCCCCATTTATAGATAGAGAAGTCTTAGGGAAAATAAAAAATTGGCCTGAAATCACACAGGAGGTGTCTTGACAGCATATTTGAAAGCTTGAGTTGTCTACAGCTAGAATTGGTCTTGGGAATTTGATCAATTCTTCTGTCATCATATTTAATTTCTATAGAAACAAAGGTAGAATTAGTTCTGAAAATCAGATATTGGCAAAACAAATTGGACACTCGGACTTTCCATTTGATGATTTCAAGTAGGGAAATCCTCTTTTTCTTAATATTCACGACTTTCCTCAGTAAAGATTCTAGTCTTGCAAATCAAGTTTGAGATAGGAACTGTCTTTTATAATAAGACCCAGTAACAGACATCCCTTATTTTCCCATCATTCTTTCCCCCATCCCTTAGATCCCCATCCCCATCCCCAAATCTTCGTCTAGAAAAAGGCATGAAGAAGAGCCAGAGGAAGAAACCTCCCAAATGACTGCCTATAGACACTTTCCTTCTGTACTTGGATCATCTTAATTTCTGTTTTGATCTGGTTTGGATCATCTTAATTTCTGAGAAATGATGGCATGACAGATATAAGGACTTTGTGACTTCTACGAACAAGGACAAAACCAACAAGCAGCAATGATGAGGAATGAGAGAAGGGAGGGAAATACTTCCAAAGTACAACTGCTCTGCTACTGTAAATGTGGAGCATGATATATATAGTAATTTGTGCTTTGTTTTCCCAGCTATTTCATTACACATTTACTGTTTTCAGACATACACAGGCGCCAAGTACTATGGAATGTTTTAAAATGAGAAGTGATGCACTCTTCTTTCCCAGCTCACTCAACTGAAAAGACAGTATTCCTTGACTGTGTAAGAGCAAAATGATAGATGTGATGGATTGCACACAATTCAAGATGTGAACAGTGAAGCAAAACACCTGCTCAGAAATATATCTCTGGGATGAACTTCTACAGAAATTAGCTGTTTCAGGGGTGGGGAGCTATTCGCATGCATTTAATGCAGTTGAAGTTGGCAAAGAAATATTTTATATTTCTTTAACATGTGAATTGCAGAAATGGATTTTCTAAATGAAGGATTTTCACCACTAAATCCTTTTAAGTGTGTCCTAGTTCCCAGAAGACAGCTTGGAAATTGCTCCCAGGCAACAAACACTTACTTCTATGTGTAATATTCAGTGAACCTTTCAAAATATCCTTAATAATAAAACCCCCGTGTGTAGACATCATACTAATAGAGGTGATTTATTGATTACATTTCCTCTGAAATATGAACTGGACTGGTTAACTCAATGCCCCTACAGAACCTAAGAAATGCAAACTGTAGAGGGATGATTAGAGAAGATGAACAGAAACACCTGCCTCAGAAAATTAACAGATATTTGAATCCTGTTCTGTAAGCAAGTAGCAGATGTAAGGATTTAAATCCCTGGCCAACTTGCATGTCTGCTGTACAAGAGGAGAATAGGCCCATTTTTGTTGGTGAAAAAGAAGATCAAGAGTGGATGTTTAATAATACTTCTATGCAATAGGTCTGCATTATTACCTCTTCAGTACTAACTCATACAGGTCATCCTTTTAATTTTAATAGGATTACCAAAGATGAATCTCAGCCTGTGGGGTGTGAACTAGCCTGGTGTTTTTGCTCCCTTTTTATCCCAAAACAGGGAATGAAATTTAAATGGTATATTGGCTGTAAGGTGGATCTTGAAAAAGCGGTGCGGCCTGAGTAAGTTAAATGCACTTATGCAGCAGTGAAAGGGAGTCTGCATTTGTATGGAGACTGTCAAATTGTATTCATGGAACGTTATAAACATTAAAAATCTTAACTTGCAATGGACATACTGTCTTGAGTTTAGAATGCACGTAGTTCTTATGTCTTCAAGGTTTAATCATAAAGTGAACATATCCTGCTATGGATTAGAGATCATAGAAGGGAAAATAGTTGAGCTTTTGGAAAAGGTATCACCTTAAAATTAAAGCCAGTGGACCTGGGAAGTAGTTTAGAGTAACTAGAGGAAATGGGAAAAGGTTTGCAAACCTGTTTGAATTCAGTGAGATGAATAAGAATTAGTGGCAGAGATACAAAATTAATTTTGTTGTGGAAAAATTTTCTGTCGTGTATCTCTCCATCCATGATAGTAACCAAACAAAACAGACAAAAAGACTGCAATGTGCAGTTCTCTGTATGCTACTGTGAAATAAATAAAAGATTTCTGAAATAATCTTTTAGGAAAATGACAGAAGCGAATGGAAGACAGATGCTTGCATGTTATAATTTTGTAAGATGGTGTCTTGGGTTCAGCAGTAGCAGTCATTTTTTCTCCTTCTTAGTAGCTGGTGCAGTGCTGTGTTTTTGCCTTTCAGCCTGGGAACAGTGCTGGTAACACTGATGTTTGTAGTTACTGCTCAAGTGTTTATTTTGACTGAGAATTTTCTGAGTCTCATGCTCTGCCAGGGAGGAGGGGAAGCCGGGAGGAAGCAGAGACAGGACACCTGACCCAAACTGAC
>JBCJKH010077251.1:0-10144 GCA_039877255.1 Loriculus beryllinus | reverse complement strand
TCAGCCTGGCTCCAGAGCAGAGCTGCTCCAGCCCTCGCAGCAGCTCCATGGCCTCCTGTGCCCTCGCTCCAACAGCTTGCTCCCTCTCCACAAGTCAAACCGTACCATCAGGATGATTCCATTCTGTTTACATGTGCTTGTTTCAGGATTTCTGCTTGTTTTTTTCATGCTGGTCCTATCTCATCTCTTCCTTTGCTTCCTCCAGCTAATGGAGATGTATTAGTGATACATGGGGCTTTTGGGGCACAAACCACCCATGCATGCAGACCTGGGGATAGATTGGAGAAACTGCTCCTTTTGTTTGATTATTCACGTATTCTATATTTGTAGGTATATATAGAAACAGTCAGCATCCTAAGGACCAACTTTTTCCTTTGTTTATCCCCTTTGTGAAATGATCTGTTTAAAGGTTCCAAACCCTAACAGCTTCTCAACAGCATGACGTGGGGATGTTTTCCTTGTGGATCAGTATTCTGTGTATTTGCGGAGTAGGAGGAAGAATTAAGAATCATGAAAACTTGGAGAGAGGAAGCCAAAACCATCAGGATAACATGTGGAAACCCATGGGGGTTGAGAATCCGACCTTGCAGACACACACGACACAAATCTTTCTTGTCTCTCCATGGAGCAGACATGACTTGGACACCATGGTTGGGGCAGGACCAGAAAAGCCTGGAGTGCTCCAAGGGGATAAAGAGATCAGGACACATGGATTCACTCATCTACAAAGGCTTGGCTGGAAATGTAAGAGTTCAAACAAACTCTCCAGCAGGAGGAACAGGCCAGGCCATCATAACAAACAGCAGGAGATACAAGTGCAAATTCACTCCTGCATTGTCCTGCCAGACTCCAGTGATAAAGATGGGATAGGTTGAGGAGTGGAGGGTGCTCATGGAGAGGAGGGAGGTGCTGGCAGGATGAGATTAAAGTGGTCCTGACTTGTAAAGGGGAAGAGGAAGAGGAAGAGGAGATATGATAAACCTGTAGTGCCAGCCGAGGGGCTCGATCCATTGCAATCAGTGCTGGGGACTCCTTGTCTCTGCAAGGATTAAACAGCAATAGAATCATAGAATGGCTTGGGTTGGAAAGGACCTTCAGGTCATCCAGTTCCAGCCCTCTGTCATGGGCAGTGATGCACTTTGATTTAGAAGGATTTTGTTTTCTGGTTTGGGGTCTCCAGTGTCTATTAGCTACAAACCTTTCTGAAGCTTTTACAATGTTTGGGATGTTCACAGCTTCTCCCATGTAGATCTTCTGGGGTCTAATAAGGACAGAAACCATATACCTGCTTTTCCTCAGCAGGGACATTTATATTGTCTCCCTCATGCTCTTTCCTCCTTCACAAAACATGTTGGAACTCAAGCGCTTCGGAGACTGCTCCTTTTCTGTCAAATTAGCTGGAAATTGGTGAAAGGGCTCAAAAATGGCTAGAGGAAAAGCAGACAGCCTGTTAGGCAGATAGGTACTCACTCCCACATGCTTCAACAGTGACTGTACAAACTTTGCCTTCTTAGGATGCCACAAATCACTCCCACCTTCATCAAACCCTGGCAGCAAAGAGAAATAGCAACTCAGTTTTTCTCAGCAGCGGAGTTGCTATGCTTATAGTTTTGCCTTTGCAATATCCTATTCCTGCAGAAGAAGGAGTTAGAGCCTGCAGCACTGCTTGTCTGTCATTCCTTTTGTGCTTACTTAGGAAAAAGGTGGTGGTTTCTATGGTATCTTAATATAAATGATTGCAAGTTGTGAATGGTCTGGGTAGGAGACGCTGTGAATGCCTTTGATCTTTGCTGTGACAACCAGGGCTCAATAGAGAGCCTCACATGGAGGTGTAGTATCTGTGTCCTCAAGTACAGGCTGTATCATGATGGACAGACAGGTTTATGGGTGTTTGATTTGATCAGCTTGGACATCAGGGAGGATCAGGATGCTTGGCCTGGGATCTGTCCTTTGAATGAGAGAAGCCACAGGGAGCTGCTCTGCATTAGTAGGTGCTTGCCAATGCAACACCAACAGGCTCCTGATGGTAAAAACCCAACTGCTCCAGCTGCTGTGCCCTCAGCTGTCCCCTGGCAGCTCAGGAGCAATTCTTTGTCTGTCCCCATTTCTGCTTCTCAGGCTTGGGGCAGCTTCATTCCCCTAAGCAGAGGGCAACAAACCTCCACATTCCCTGTGAAATGGAGAAGCTTTGCTCTGTGCCCATGGCTGCTGAGGAAGAGTTGACTTTGGGCTCCCTTTCGTGGTGAAGGGGTATGGTCCACTTTCTCCCATATAGGTCTTCCTTGTCCAGACCAAAGTAGGTGAGAAGACCAAGGACTCTCCCTCCTGATAATCCATGTGTGAATGAATCTGACTTCAGAAAACTTCACCCTCTGCTTGGTTGACAAAGTAGACTTCGGGGAACCCCACTGGGCCTCTAATATCACCAATGGTCAGGCAATAGAAGAGGAGTTAGCAGATAAATGGGACAAGACTGAGAAAGAGACCTATCTGCAGAGTGAACGGGGAAGTTGTGCTTTGCCATTTTCCTCCTCTTGTTCTCCTCTTGCCATTTGCTTATGACATTTGCTTGAACTGTAAACCTTAAAAGACATCAATGTCCTAATGTGCAACCAGATGTTGCTTAGATGCTGAGAGCCTTGAAATCAGCTGTAGCTCCTAAACTTCTCTATAGTAAGGCCATAAATAAGAGGTACATCGAGCATTGCAATGTTGTGTCTTGACATAGCACAAAACTATTGGATTCTCATTATGGCATGAGAAAGGGTTGCAGATGGCATCTCTCTCTGAGGTGGGGATTCAACCCATGTCTCGTTTGGATCTGGAGTCTTTGCACATAGATTTAAATGATCCCTGCAGGGATGCCTTCATAAGTGCATCATTATTTTACTGGCAGGTATTCTCTTGTCTATATAGCAGAGAAAATATCAATTGCAGAGGAAAACACAGAGCTGGGGTTGTTCCGCTCTGCTGGAAGTGGCTGGAGAACCAGATTTCCAGCAGGAATTATGGGTTGGTCTCTTCCTTCCCCATGGTAAAGACACATTAGACTTAGACCTGGAAGGCTCTCAATGAAGGCAGTGGGTGCTTTGAGAAGGGATGTGCAGTGAATGGTGTTCCCCACAGTGGCAGAGGGAGGCACAGAAAGGGACAGAAGATTGAAAGTTGGAAGGGAGCATCGTTGAATTCCTTATACTGGAGCCCTTGTTTTCACAGACAACTTTTCAATGGGCTCCAGTACAAAGAACATTTGTTCTTCACTCTTCACCCTAAGAAGTGAAGTGAGGAATGCCTGAGCCGTGGTGAGAGGGATGACAGACTCATCCATGCACCTTTCATGCACCTTTGCAATACCAGCAGCCTGGTTCTGCTTGGGGTGCCTACTGAAAAGCCATCATGGTGCTCTTGGGATCCCAGAAAGGACTTTGGTGTCTCACTCCACCTGGAAATGAGAAGATCCTCCATGATTCTGTGGGTATTCCAGGTAGGCTTGAGCTACTACCTAGCAATTCCATTGTACCCTGAGGTAAGAGATGGTTCCTCTCTGTGTGGACCATGCAGAGTCAGTGCTGGGTCCTGCTGCATCTTGGGCTGTCCTTGATCCCACACTGGTGTCCAGGGGACAGGAGGTCTGTCTGGACTGGATTTCAGCAGTACGGGACCTTCATGGTATCTCCCCAAGCTGGAACTACATGGAGGAGTCCACTGTGGTGGCTGGTGGGATAGATGTGATCTATGAGCTGCCAAATCAAAAGGCTGGTCGTAGGGAGCAGAAATGAACTCTAGGGATTGGATTCTTCCCCAGGAGGAGGAAGGAGACAACCAGATGGAGTTTGGGACTTTTACTCCTTCTTTAATTTCTGTAACATAGAAAGAAGTTGGACGACACCACGGATTTCTAGTGAGCCTTGGAAAAGCTGACATCCGATGTTTTGGGGAGTTTTGATTGTTTCTCAGTAGGAGACATTCTTGTAAAGCTCTCTCGGACTTGGACATGGATAACATTAGAGCAGGTGTCTCGGGTTTTAAGAGATGCTGGAGCTCTGATGTTTCTTTTGTGTCTGAAATGAGAGTAAAATATCCTCCATGCTGGTTGACTTGTCTTTATACACAGCCACCTCCACCAGGTACTGTCTGCCCAAGGAGGGGGTGAGTGCAGCAGGACCAGAATAGAAATTCCACTCTATTTAGTAAAGAGCAGTGAGTGGAAGCCCCTTTTGACACCCAAGTAAATCCTTTGGATTGGATATGAGGAAGAAATTCTTTTCTGTTAGGGTGTTGAGGCACTGGAATGGGTTGCCCAAGGAAGTTGTGAGTGCTCCATCCCTGGCAGTGTTCAAGGCCAGGTTGGACGAAGCCTTGGGTGACGTGGTTTAGTGTGAGGTGTCCCTGCTTATGGCATGGGGGTTGGAACTGGATGATCTTAAGGTCCTTTCCAACCCTAATGATTCTATGATTCTATGATTACTCATGAAAACTTGTAATCAAAAGAGGCAGATTGTTTTTTCAGTGTTAGAATACCCCGAGTTAGGTACCCCAAGATGGTTAATTTTACTTCTGTCACCATTGCTACATTTGTTTAATACTTTTTTTCAGTATGTTGTAGAGGTGTTTCAAGAATGAGAACCTAGCACGGTTCCTCTTTGGGAAGTATTCGTTTTTGTCCTTGCATTCTGGAGGTAAATAGGATGTTTTGCAATGCTAGATTCCTGGTATTGTTTATACAGGATATGCAGGAAGATGGAGAACTCGTGTGTCTACCAGCTTCAAAGCCACACTTAGATGCTATGGAAAATTTATGCTATAAGGTACTTGATACCGGATTTCTAGCTGACCAATGAGATGTCTTTATATCATGAAGAGAATTTAGTAATGGTCTTAAGACGAAATGTTCATGTCTCAGTTGAGAAATAAATGTTCTTCCACAGATACCTGGATGAACATGGACCTATGAGGCACATAAAGAACTTTACCAAAGAGATTCTAAACAAAATAGATGGGTCTCCCTGCTTTAAAGTTTAGGTCTCTGTACAAGATCTTTGAGCAGTTGCTTCAGTGCATTACTTTTGAGAGTAACAGTAGGTTTTGCTTCCAACAACTCTGACCAGAGTCCTTAAAATAGTTATTAAATGTTCACTTCCCACTGGGGAACCTATTTCCCTGCAAAGTATAGATTTTGATCTCATAGATCTGGTATTTGCACCTGTAACAGTATATTCTGCTTTTTATATCCCTTTCCTTTAGAACAGCTGTGTCATAAAAAATTAAATAATCAAACCCCAGATATTACAAAAAAACACCAAGAGCTTTATCAGTTTTACCAAAAGACTGTTTCACTCTTGTTAAATTCACAGTCCAAGTCTTGTGGGCTTTTTTCAAAACCGTATTTAAACAAAGCTCGAGAGGAAACTGCAGGCATTCAGAGTCCACAGTATGCTCTTTCTGTTTGGATGAGGATAAGCTGCTCAGAATATTCTTCAGGCCATTTGTATCTAATGGAGAGAAGGTTAAAGGATAGACCATGTCAATAATGACAGCAGCTAACACAGTATCTCTTGGTTTCAAACTTTATTGTGAACTATAATCATACCTGTGACGATAGGGAAACAAGGAACTTCCCATGCTGCTCACAGTAATATTTCTCTTCCAATCTCTGATAAAGTCTTTGGTTGGTCTGTTTGACCACTGCTTCTGTCATGGAGTTGTGCAAGTCCAAAGCTACGTTATAACTGCTGTCACGTAAACTGGAACATACTACTACAGTGAATGTTACTGAGAGTCATGAATGCTAGAAAACATATAATTAGACAATTATTTGGATTTGAAGGAGAAGAGTTACTATTATAGTAGTTTTTTGTTGCCAGTACATGTAGTTATTATGCAGTCAGCTCCTGTAGACTCTAGTAAAGAGCAGAAGTACAACCACTAGAATAATAAAATGCATTAGTGCTATATGTAACTATTTAACAAATTGCATTGCTTGACCATCTTCCTTTTTAATAAAAGACTTGTCTGTCAGGGATTTTTCATGATGAAGAGGCTCATGGATGTTTGGTTTACCTCACAGTTTATTCTCTGTTTTGAGAATCAAGGACATCCATAGTGTAAGAATTTTCTCAGTATATAGCGCTGATTCAAGGAAATTCCAAGTGCATGTGAACAAACATCTTGCTTATTTCTTTTCCACCACTTTTTCTGATAGTATAAGAGTTTATCACATGCTTGTCAAACAAAAGCATTCTTTTCTGGATGGTCCTGACCAGTATTCCTTAAATTACTCTAAATGAAGAGGCTATATCATGCTAGGGTGTTTATAAGCTTTCTCTGAACAGGTAGGAGCAAATAAGAAGAGGGATATGTTTACATTATGTTTGCTATGCAGAATATGGTAAAGTTTGCTTAGGAACTGCTGGTTTTAAAAGGTAGATTAAGTTTAAAGCGATCTACAGAACAACCTCTCTTTAAAACTGTGTTCTTAGTAGAGGATGAGTTTCAATCTACAACATTAAAGATAAGCACCAATTTTTCAGCTTTTCTGAGATAATACCAGGTAAGCATTAGTAAAACGCAAGATCCTTACAAACATCCCAAGTATACCTTAGTTAACAAGCAAAAGAGTTTTACTATGAGGAGATTTACAATTTACAAAACTTGTTGGTGTGTATGTAATATGGGGCTTAAAAAAGCAATCCTCCTTTTTTAGAATCTGCATTCCAGGCTTTTAGGAGTGATGCATTCCCTAATTGATTCCAAATTAGTATCTTCACTATGCCAAAAATATAAAAACCTTTTTGCCCAGGGGTTGTCTTTGCCTCAAGAACAGTAACTTCATGAATTTGTGTCTGAGATGGGGTAAAAATATTTCCACATTTGGTTAAAGAAAATAAAAATAAAGAATTGGTTGTTAGTTATTTTTGAACTTTGATATCTGAGCTACTTTTTTCATTCTTCCGCAGTTTTGTTTTTTGGAGCTTTACCTGAATCTTAAATAATAACACATTTTTGGGCATGGTTCTGAGGCAATTTTATTTTTACCCTTGCAATTTACATTAGATATATTTTAATGTCATTTTACTGTGACTTCTGTTAATGCGGGTAGCATTGGAGGTCACATTGCATCATTTAACTTCTCACTGCTTGTATGAGTAATTCCCACTTTTAATAGTTTATGAATCCTTTGATGTAATTTCCTTTGATTTCTTCTACAGACTGAAGGAGAGCATGTCTTACTGCAAGGTTCTTGTTTGGAGTATCTCTGTGCACAGCTCTGTTTTCCTCCAGCTCTATCATGTTTGCTTATTGTATGTTAATGCTTAAAAATCCAAACTGTAAAGAAATACTGGAAAAATAAGTTGGTACATTTTCAACTTGGTTCGATTATTCTTAACACTGTGGGGTTTTTTTTTCATTCTGCTTCAAACTTTAAGGTGGTGATAGCTTTGCCAGTCGGGAAAATAGTAATTACCCCAGACATTTACATTCCTTAATACCAAGATCTACCACGAGCTTATCCAAAATTATGTATGTGCACACTGTGATATTTATGGACTGTAATTTCATTGACAGGCATTTTAGATTGTATGTTTGAATCCAGATTATTCTTTTAATGCTTATGAGGTCATTAAAGAGTTGTTCAGAGCTTTGGAAGCAATTTGTCATATGCATTTTTACTTCTTTTCCACTATGTTTTTGGCAGTTTTGTCTTATGGACACAATATGATTTTATTTGGTGCTGTTTTTTTAGTTTTCTTCATAAATGGATAAATGTGACTATAGTTGACTTTCCCCTGCCCCCTCCCCCCCAAAAAAAACCCCAACATGATTCTTAGCTATATTAAACACATTGCCCTTTCTGTTCTTTTTAATTTAATATATGCTAGATTGTGCATTGCAGAGGTGAGTGTTCTTAGTACTTTGGGACTAAAAGTCACATGTGAAAACTTTATTCTTGGGAAGAATCTTTGTTTCTTATCTTCTCGTACTCTGGCAAACACACACGTATTGAGATTTTGTAGGCAGTTTGGATGATCCCAAAATCATAGGAATCTTTGTGTAAATACTCTAGAAAACGTAAGCGTCTGTTTCTGTGTTCTATTTGTATATGAAATTATTGGATTTGGTTGCATTAACATTAATAACATTATATACAGTTTATATATGCACATGCTGAAGAGAAGGTGGTATGTGGAAAGGGTCATCAGGGCCTTTGGATTAAAACGTTCTTTTAACAAAATGTTGTTGCGATGTAGCTGTGTCTTGTACCTGAATATTGATTGTTTCATTCTGAAATGAAGATTTGATAATAATTTTCTTTGCTTATAACCTTATTTTCTCTCCTGCTCAAATGCTTATGGAAAGGATTAATAATGTTGTATGATGTAGACAATTCACTTAATGAGCTTTATCTGGGTGGATGGAAAATACGTCAGTTCACAGGGATATTTTGAATGGTTTTTAGGTCTATGATGGGATCTCTGAAAATATCAGAGTTTGGTTTTCTTGGAGATTAGATTTTCTTGGATGATTCTTGGATGTTCAAGAAGTATCAAAATGTTTGATGTAATACCTGCGCAGAAGAGCAAGAAATACAGAGGAAGAAGTTTGGTCTGGACAACAAACTTCCAGTATCTTCAGGTGTACAGAAAGCTGTTAACCAGCTTCCTTAAACTTCAACTTCTCTTTTTTTTTTTTTTTAAACTTAAGTTTCCTAATACATTTAATGAGACCTCTCATGGTCTATTCCTAGATAAAAATAGGATGCAAAAAAAAAAAAAAAAGGTAAAAAAGGTAGGTGGAACTGTTGGAATACTATTGAGAACCCTCGGGATGAAATAATTTTCAAGATGAGAAATTGGGTGAAATAAATTCACGTGAAAATCGTGAGAGTACAAATTTCCTGAAACAAATACAGTAATAAGGTGTTCTGACAACCTCTTTTTTCATTTCTAGAACTTTTTTTCCATAATAATATCTCTTCTTTTACAGAATTCTGAATGTCAATTGAATGAAGAAATTATGGAGAACTCTAGGAGGGTATTTCCCTCTGTGATAAAATACATTGTAGATATGCTTATATGGGAAGAAGAGAAGGAACTGCCCCCAGAGCTCACAACTAGGTAGGAGTTGGGTGATGTTAAAACTTTCTTTTTAAGGCGTTAGAAACCTTGGTAATAATTTTGCCTGTGTTGTTGTTACATATATGCAGGCATATTATTGTCCAAATCCTTTTAAACAGGATTTCTGTAGCATTTTTGACCTATGGTTAAATAGAGAAAAGCTTTTGATACTTCATGGGAAAAGTAAGACTGTACTCTCTAAGTCGCTGAGGGGACCCGCTCTGGAGCTGGCCTGATCTGCATCAAAGTGGCAAGTCTTGGTGCAGAGTAGGGTTTCCCGATACGGAGAAATGCCAGGCAGCAGAGAGACCTGCCAGTAGCTGGCACGTCTTGTCAGAGATGCTGATGAGGCCTGGGCATTGCCAGAGCAACCACAACCACCCCTATGCCTATAAAAAGCAGCTTAGGGAGTGCTAGTGATCAGAATGTGGTGGGTCAGCCAGGGCATGGTGTGGAGTTTGTGTGGCAGGGCATGCAGGAAGGCTGTAGTCACTGTACCAGCTCAAGAGGTGAGTTCAGTCAGTGGTCATCACTCTCAGAAGGAGGTTATCTGTGGTATCCACCTGTCAGAAAGGTATATCCCCTGCACTCACCAGAATGGGTATGGCAACCCAGACAGGGCTCCCACAGAAACACACAGCCATCCAGGTCTCAGGCAGCGTAGAGTGCTAGAGCCTTTCACTGGTAACAGATGGCAGTACTGTTTAAGGTGTGATGGCAGCTGTTTAAGGTGTTACCAGGTGGATGATCTGCTCAGCCTGGTGGCAGATCCTCAAGAGGATGCAGGAAGGGTAAGGAGCATCAGGAGGTTTGTGAAAGAGATAGACAAGTGGAACCATGCTCTGCCTCCCTGAGTCAGCCCCCAGAAAAATACCCAAGCTCCTGTATCCTCCTTCTGCCAGGCTGAAGGCAGTAGATTAAAGGGAAGGAATGAATGGAGGCAAGTCCACAAAAAGGAAAGGTATGATAATGAAAGAAAGCTAGATATACAGTAGAAGAAAGTTTAGAATTTCTGAAAGCTGTGGTTA
>JBCJKH010077242.1:34067-46505 GCA_039877255.1 Loriculus beryllinus | reverse complement strand
CAACAGAAAAACTACCTCCGTAATGAGAAACTTGGACAGGTTTTTATTTCATTTTTACATGCTTTTAGAGATATTTGCTTGTTCTATAATGCCAACACTAAGGATGGTGCTTTAGAGCAATAAGGAGTTAGCACTTTCTGAACATACCAGCCAGTAAAAGCGCCAGTTTACACAAATACATATTTCTGAGATTTCAATGCAATAAACACTTATAACACAGACAGCCCTAATCATGTGGTACGCAAAAGAGGCCTCTTTACTCTGGGCAATACTTGCCAAAAAATAAGGCAATAATGGCTATGTATTACTTACGATCACTACTGGTGGATTACACTGTCTCCTTT
This sequence comes from Loriculus beryllinus, assembly GCA_039877255.1. Lineage (NCBI taxonomy): Eukaryota > Metazoa > Chordata > Aves > Psittaciformes > Psittacidae > Loriculus > Loriculus beryllinus. The sequence continues at coordinate 46,161 of JBCJKH010077242.1, read as the reverse complement.
TATGTGTGTCATACAGTCATTATTCTGGCAAAATTCCTATTTGGAAACAATGAGTCTCTTACAGAAAAAAGGGGAAAGTGAACTTCCTCTAGAGGCACTTGCTTTCATAAGTTGTTACTAATTAAATATTTACTTTGTTCTCTAAAAGACCACTTCAATGTAACTTTGAAAAATAAAAAGCCACAACCAGTTATTCTGGTTGAAGAATGTTGTTTCCTGGTAAATAAAATTAAATTGTGCCAATAAAGTTGACACTGCAATTTCCTAGTGAACAAGAGCTATAACAGAACATATTGCTTTTATGCTCTGGAAAAGGATGTTTTTATCAGATGCTAATGGTGGAGGGAGCAACACTAAATTAGTTGATAAAATACGTGAATAATCATTAATATACAACCAGAAGTCTATACCAAGCTGATTTAGCCCGCTGAGATTTATTTATTTATCTCTCTACGTTTATTATGTGGAAGTTCATGCTGTTACAGAGCTAAGTGTCCCTAAAAATCTGCCAGAGTTATAAGTGAGAGAAATGAAACTCAAAGTGAAAGTGAAAAATCACTACTGCCTTCTTTTCAGGTTTTTAGGAGGATTATAGTACAACAGCATTAAAAATTCATGTGGCCAGGATGCACAAGCTGACACTGAGACCGATAGGTATGAGACAGCAGATTTCTCCTATGAAATGCCCTTTTCTTTAAGTACAGGGCAGACACCTCCAGCCTATGTCCTTGGCCCAGAAATACCATGGTTTGACAAACAGATTGATTCTCACTTCCCAAGCAATGCTCTCTGGCAGTGCTAGTGTAGGCATATCCAGACTTACTGGACTAATTTATCCCGAAAGACCCACTTTCAAAGCACCTAAGACTAAAAACTAGACACAGATCATAAAATCCTTCATCAGTTTAGTGTATCTTAAACTTTTTAAACACTGAAATTTTTTAAAGTCACTTCTCCTTGTAGCTTCCTCACAAATTTGAGATTTTTTTTGCCCCTCGGTGTTCAGAATGCCTTGCAGCAACCACATTCGCCAACAGAGTACAGGTGTTCTCCTTTTGTTTTTCCCATTCCTGATTGCCCCTCAAGAGTCTCAGATAAAAGAATCAATGCAGACAAATAAGATAAAAGAATCAATGCAGACAAAGCTATATAAAACATTTAAGGAGACAGCATTCATGAAAATGAAAGGCCATAACCTTCATACATCAGATATCCACAAACAGGCCTAATGAAGTTTTGGTGGGGTAAACTTGTATGAAGAGTACAAGACCTACTGTTTTCCTGTAGTTGTAGCTTATATGCAAAGACAAAAGCTTTGTCCTGGTGCAAGTGAAAAAGACCTTAAGTGAAGGTTGTGAGAAATTGGTCTGCTGCTGGTAATTTTAACCAGAAACACACCAGCAGCCTCCATAGAGCTGCGAGGCCTTACTGATATTTCCTTTTTTTTTTTTTTTCTGGATATCTTTAGATATCTTCAAAACTTGAAATGCAGCTAAATGCTGTTCAAATGGATATTGTCCCGGCATATACCCACCTTTCCTCCTGGCTCAGAAGGCAAGAAATAAATAACATGGTATTTATACTTTAAGGCCTGAGACTGTTCCATTTATATCACTAAAATGTTTTTTTCTTTTCTTGCATGTTCTGTGACAAATGCACATCATTAATGGGATATGGGAATTCTGATCTGTGCTGGATCTCATTAAGAATCTGTGTCAGTCAAGTAGTAGTTATAACTATGGTTTACCTTTCAAGTTATAACAAAACCCCACAAAATTCTTAATAAAATAAGATTCTAATGTATTTGCCATTAGCAAGCTACAGCTTATAAAGCAGTAATAATGTCTGTAAAAGTAGAAACCTGTCTGACAACTTCAGCTTGCTTTACAGTACTTCACTGTTGTTCATATAAGACAAACAGAATTTTAGACAACCTTCTGTCTCAGCAGACAGGAACAAAGTGAGGCAGAAGTTTTTGCAATGGCTTAGAGGAAGTATAAAGAGGACAAAAGCACAAGGGAAAACTTCAGGGAGCAAGCTAAGTGAACTGAAAGAGTAAGTATATCCCCTTCACAGCTTTTTTTTTTTTTTTTTTTTTTTTTAAGTATATTATATCAGTTTCTGTTTAGTTCAGCTTGAAATACAACATTGCAAACACTTATGCTAATAGATTAATTTAGGACAAGATGACTTCTAACTTTCTTGCTGACTTGGCAGGACTGAGCACACTATGATCTAATTGAAAGGCAGTACTTGATTTAATATAAGAGTACAATAAACAGGTAGTTGTTTGGTTTTGTTTGGGGTTTTTTCCTGGGTTTTTTTTTTTTTTTGATTGTTTGTTTGTTTTTCTTTTGTTTTAATCAAAAGGTTTTGTTTGAAGATTTACAACAGGGTGAACTACTGGAATTATCTGAAACTCATCTTTGCTGAGGTTCTGATGACAAAGCTCCTTCTGAGGCTCAGGAAGCTGGTTTGTAAGTGTAAGATTAGAAGCATATTCTCATGGGAGCAGATCCTAACTGCAAAAGTGAGCACAGTTTGTGCTGTATTTCATTGGCCAAGGTTGATTCTTCATGTATTTTACATCAAGTCCAATAGTTCTGGCAAAAAAATACATATTTCACTGTGTGTTTAGGTTTCTTTATTCCCAGATACTTGGATATTATATAGAGGGGAAAGAGTCATCAATACTCATAAAATTAGTCTTAAGAGCAAGAAGCTGTTTACTCTGCAGAACTGTGATACAGAGTTTAACTTTCTACTCTTTGTTTGTAAACAACGCGACATTCCACTTACCACGTTGTAAAAAAGAGAGAATACACTTTCTTCAATCATTTTTTAGCAGCTGAAGCTGAAGAGAGGCTGTTTATGGGAGTTACTTAAAAAGGTACAAATAAGCTTTACTTTCAAAAATCAATATATCAGCTTCCTGCAATTTGTTAACAGCTTTGTCTTCTAAGGGTAAAAGCACACTTAGCCTTCTAAGCTCTACCATACAAGTAGATGATGGGGTACCCTGTGAACAATCTCTTCATGAATGAGGATTCGCACCCTCTCTAACATTCTGCAGAAGAATATATTTAATTGTGTTGCAATCTAAGGAGAAGGAGGTGGAGTTTGTGACCAGTGGGTGCTGGTTCCCTAGATGTTACAGAACAAAATGTTTATATACTGAGAACATGCTCAGAGAAGCCCAAACAGAAGAAATAAAGTCTGTTTAGGCAACAAAGTCTTGAATTGAAGAGAAAATAAAAATCAACCCCCAGAATTCGAAGTCTGGAGGTCCTGGGAGCAAACCAAGTGTGACATGGTTAAAGCAGCACTGATATAGTGCAGTGCTAATCAACACTTCTTGTGGGGAGAAAAAAATCCAAAACCCCACACACTCTCCAAAATCAATGAAGAAGAAAAAGATTTCCAGCCTGCACTTCCCCAGGATTACTGAAGTCAGTTTGTCTCCTCAAAAATACTCCTTCCTTTAAGGAGTATTTGATGAATGAAGTTAAGCTTGTGTGCTCCTGCAGCTCCTGTCAGGATCATGCTATGCACTGTGCAAACAGAGTAAGAAACAGTCTCTTCCCTCAGGATTTTCCCTGCTCTTTGAAGGTAAAGTGTGGTGATTTGGGTTAGCAAACAAATGAAGAGAAGAAACAGTTCTGGATGCTGAGCACTGGAGAGCTTCTCATGTGTCAGCAAGCTATATGGTAAAACTGATCAATGGCTACTGAGGCTTTACTTCTTTCATTTATTTGTAAAGTCAGAAGAGACCATGATGGACACCTGGTTTGTCTTCCTTCTATACAAATTCCGTTTCCCTTTGCTCCTTCAGTGAAAAGAATTATAGTTTCTTGTGTTATTAATTATTGCTGCAGTTGTTAACCCCAAGAATGGGATTACCTTAGCTCTTCCTCAGAGGCTTTCTGGGCAAATCTCTTTTTAGACTAAGTGAATTTAAGCACTTGACACCAGTAAAGAGAAGGCTTAAAAACTCCTCCCAGCTTATACCTAACACTGAAAATACTTGTTTCTCTAAATTCTTGTAGTACTACTTGTATCCAGTGATCACAAGAAGTTCAGCGGTGTCAAGCACCTGTATCAGCCTGCAGCTCTGCACAGTCCAAAATTATGTTACCCCTCTGTGCAAAATGGGTTATACAAAAATGCTTTTCAAGGACTGTCCACTGGAAAATGAAACTTCTGGCTTAAGCATACAAGAGTATACAAGAGATGGTCTAAGAGGCTGAAACCTCCTTCAAGGTAACGCAGGACAAGTGCTTCAGATATCCCCAGCTAAGCATGTGCAGAGATGGATAATGGGGAACTTTCATTCCTTTTTGTTGAAAAGTTTCAGTTTACATGCAGTATTTAAGGAGTCATTGAGCCAGAAGGCAAAACCTAAGGAGAGAGCAACACCGCAGTCTAGTGGCCATGCCACACAGGGAATGCATAGGAATTTCTTGTTCCATTTTTTTTAACTTTTTTTTTTTAACTACCAGAGGGTAGATGTACATAGAAAACAAGAGGGACAGAAATCCAGTTCTTCCCCATCTCAAAGAGCTGTTAAGGATATGTGCAAGCTCTCTCACTTCTCCAGGTCATAAATCTGAAAGTGTGCCATTTAAAGTTGAAGACATCAATGCTGAGATTGCAGAAGTGCTCTCATTTCTCAAATGGCTAACAATCTGGTATTGAGAGTCACTCCTGAGAAGTATCTGGGCCTGAATATAAATTTCTAGCCATGTCTTCTATCCTGCTGGAGCTCTCCAATTATTTAGTAGCTGTAAAAAGGAGATATAGATGCATACTCTTCTGCTTTTAAAATAAAGACACACCTCCTTGCTTGGACTAGGCCGTTGGCCTCTATTTGTGATATCAGGTAAGGGTTTTTTCTCCACCTTACTGAAATATGTCTTAAATATATATTTTAAATAAATGTAAGGCTCTTGGACACCATGGCAATAAGCCTACATGAATGATTCACATGAAACAATACTATTAAGCACTGATGAAGAACAGCAACTCTTGGAAGGATATCTCTATCGAATCAAAAGTGGAGATCAATCTATTATTATTCTGGCTAATCTTAGATTAGTACAATATAATAAGCATTGCACAACAAATACAGGATAAAACTTCCTTTAAAACAGAGCGGAGTGTGGATATATATGCTGTTGTCTAGCCCTGTTGTCTTTGTAAAGAAATCAGAACACCATGAGAGAATTCCTTCCCTTTATGTTATTTTCCTCAGAGAGAGCAGCAGGCGAGTGAGTGGGTGCAGACAACACAAGAGGAAATCATCAGGATATTATCTGGGAGAGAGCTGAGGGCCTGAAATTAATTTCCCTCCTTGACCTGGATGGGACTAAATCTGTAGATAAGGGTTCACAAGTTTTCCACAGATATTTGAAAAAGAGAAAACCTGGGAAGAGATTGGGCAGTAGTAACTGTAGAAGAGGAAAGATGAATTTACTTAGTCCTAATCTTATGGCTGTTGGTTTTACATTTATGCCTGGTGTTCATAGAATTTAAGGCCAGATGAGGCCATCAAATTAATCTTTTGGACCTTTTGCGCTATGTGCAATACTGGATTTCTCCCAATAATTCTCGCTTTAAACCTGCAACTGCTTTGAAAAAAGTACACAGGCTGACTGCCCTGTAAGTGCACTCTTTTGCTATTTCCAAAGCAGAGTCCTGGCACTTGATATCTTAGTCCAGAAGAATGGAGTGCCGAATCTCCTACCGGTTTTATTCTATATTACTGTATTTTATGCCATCAGTGACATTTCAGGTGAGAGTGAACATGACTTTCTTCTTTTCAAAGGCACCTGTTTTCAGACTGATGGGGCCTGGAGAAGCACAGGCTGTTTTCTCCTCACCTGTCCTGCAGATGAATGGGCAGCCTTTCAAAAAACCAGGATCACACCATGCAAATAGGTTTCTCACAGCAGGATGGAAAACAGCATTTGAAAGTCAGTGTCTGCAGGCTGTTCTCACAGGTGCAGTAATATTTGCTCCAGCGAAGTCAACCCTCACTGTGCAGAAGCCTGCCTTAGCCTGTGCTTCTGAATGGTTTTAAGCTATTACCACATGTCAAGCATATAACAGTTAACGAGTTGTTATAAGCACCACCATTCAGCTCTGACAGCTAGGGCAATAAAGGCTACACTTTGGAAGGGAGACTGATGCTGCCTTCTGGTCCTTGCAGCCCTTATTATCCAAAATATGCTTATGATAGAAGTATTACATACGCAATTACCAAAAAAAGCATGTCCATAAACTATTTTTTAAAAACTTTACTCAATTTCTTTTTTATATTACGGGATTGTGAACATAAGATGGTGCTTAAACTCTTCAGAAGGCAATTTATTATAGAAATTTGAATAGCCCCTTAAAGCTTTTGAAATAAATTTCTCCATGACTGCTATAGTTAGGATAATGTCCTGCAGAAATCAACACTCATGTTTTTCAGTGACTGTTTATCCCCAAAGAACATAAGGACAATGAGGATAAATCCTTCAAAACAAAAGGGAAATCTACATATTTTTCATACATCACTGAATTTTCAGTAGAAAATATATTTGAAGAATTTAGAAATCTTGGTAGCAAGAACTCTTTGGAAGGCAGCTATTTAACAGGCAGAAAATATAGAATAATTTTTTTTTTTAGGTATAAGTAAAACTTTCATATATGCACTTTTTATGTCATAAACCATAAACCCCTGTAATATTTCATGTGGTATGACTATTCCTTTCCAAAACATAAAGATTATGACTTTGGTTACCAGTGATGTTTGAAATTCCAAGTATGTCTATTTACAATGCAGTTCCTTATTCTTTTGAAAAATCATATCAATCTTTGTTATTTTGGTAAAGCAACCTCTTTTCCTTCAACAAAGACAGCTTTCACTTTAATCAGTGAGATGCTGTTATATTTCTGTAGGAGGAATGAGGTTTTTTGTGTACATTTGTTGAAGATGAAAATTTCAAATCAGAATTACTTTAATTAAACTTTGTTTTTATCTTAATTCTAGGTATATCACAAGGTCACCAATAGTGGAACATTCAGACATAAAAGTATTTGAAAAGAAATATGAAATCTTCTGTCTTGTCTTCAGTTTTCATACTCAGTGCTACAGATTCAGAGGTCACTGATTTACTTTTTACCCCAAAACACAATGCCCAATAATCAGCACAAATAGTGGTGCAGACCAGTTCTGTCTACACAAGTTTAATTATAACTTTGAATTTTATATTCACTCAGATATCCCACATCTGATTTTTTGCAAGGTTAAAAATTGTCTAATCTCTTTGTAGCTGAATGAAGTTTGGCAGTTTCAAGACTCAAGGTCTTATGGAAAAAGAAGTATGACAAAATTAGATATGAGTGGAGGTTTGATCTCCAGGCTGAAGATACAAGGTCATTCCTAATATGCATACTGAGACTCAGATAGTCAGTATTTTAGGGATTGAAAGAGGTGACTTGAGCCACCATAAAGATGAAATATGCTGTTATTTGTCAGCCTTTGCGTATTTGGATCTGACTGAAAAATAAATCTAATTACCCAAAATATATTGTTGAAGAAAAAATGGAGCATTCAAGCTTTCTTAGAAGTTACCCAAGATTTTGTCTTTGAACATATGCTTTTCAACACCCCCGTATTTCTACCACTAACATATTCTTGCAAATAAGCAATACTGAACAAGAGCTTTCACTGTCAATAAAGAAAAATACCTATTATTTCTCTAGATCACTTGAAGGTACTTGCTTCAGTTGCTGCTTCAGTCATGTGTTTAGATCTCACCTGAAGTTTTCCATCAGTTCACCAGTTTCTTCTGTTAATCACTGAAATTGAATTTAAAACTTAAATTACAGCTCAAATATAGAATAATAGAATCATAGAATGGTTAGGGTTGGATTCACACTTTTGTAGCAAAACAGCATTCAGATTCATGAAGTCCAGACTCATAATATTTAAAAACTACACTTTCCAACCATGATCATGCCACAGCTGAGGATACTGTAGTCTGCAGATGGTTCTCTTAATCCAGGATAAGTGGCATGTTGAGTTTCTTACATTTCAGTTTATGTAAAGGGATCAGTCTCTGGTATCTGAAGGAAAGGGGAAGCCTGAATCCAAGTTGTTCTGTTTCTGGTTAGTTCTGCAAAATCAACAGAAGCCTTGTATTTTCCCATCAGAGAGGTGCAGGGACAGTACCACAGAGGTGACTTTTTCAAGTATTTTTCACTGCTTTCTCGGTGATGCTGATATTCCAGTTCTAACACGAGCTGATCATTCGCAGCATTACAGAACACCTGGGTTTCAGGACTGGGAGAGGGTAAGGTGGAAGGGGAAGAAACTTGCAAAACATTGCCCATGGCAAAATAAACAAGACACACATTTTTACTCAATAAATGCAAGTAAAAAAAAAGATGAATAATCTGTTTGGGTGATTTCTGGAGAAAAGTGGGTGCCGAGCTGTGTATTGCACTCAGCAAAGGGTAGAAAGAGTGCAGAAAGGTGGCAGAGGATGGGGAAGAACAAGCAGGACAGCATTATACTGTCACCATAGTTTCTTTGCCTTACAAGGGCTACAGACACTGCGAAGTATCTTTGTGCCTGAGCATGTGCTCTGACATCTCTGTGAGGGTAAAACTACATTACCCTCCTTCCTTGTTTCATTAGGAACCCTGAGTAATCCTTCGGTTACTCAGTCATCTCCTCATGCCAGCCGTTCCTGCAACCAGGACTCACCACCAGATTCTTTGAGATGATTTTAGTATGATATCATCACAACTCTTATGGTATTTGATGTTTTCCTTTTAGCCACAAATCTTGGGTCCCTGCCAGTCTAAACTATCAGCTAAGAGGAAAATTTCCCTGTAGTTGCAGAGAAAGACTTAAAAATGTAACCTCAGTAAACCTTGCAGGTTTCAAAACAAGCTGATAAAGACAGTTCTGTTGCATGAATGAAAAAAAAGAAAAGAATAAAAAATATTTTAAACCAATCATTTCTGAGTGTTTGATTCATTATTTAGATTGGGTTTTCTTGCCAGTTCATTTCCTTTTATTTTTTTTGGAAATCAAAGAGAATTTACTTTTGAGAGTGTAACTTGGTAATAGTACAACATAATATATACCATATATTATATACAATATATATTTCTGTAAGACTATCATACATTTAAAAATAAAAACTTAACAGTATAATACATTTAAAAATAAAAACCTCTCTCATGATGTTTCTAAATGGAGTACTGCAACTGTGCTGTTGCATAAGTGGCTTTGTTGTCTGAATTGCCAAGCAAAGCAGAGAACAAAGTCCTGTTGTGCAGAGGCTTCCAAGGACCTCATAAGTGACATGAGTGTTTCAAGAAAAACACTCTCAGGCTGTCCTGCTCACAAGAAGCTGTCAATAAGTGCGTTTGCAGGAAGAACTTAATGGTTTATGTGAAGCAGTAGAGAAGGCTGCTCTTAGAGACTATGTCGGTAAGACTAATAGAAAATTCACCTCAGCAGGAGAAAAACCACTTCAACTTACTCTAGGAGCAAGGAAAACACTTCGAGAACTCTGATTGCTGTTAGTGAGATGATTTGAGCTTTTGTATGTTACAAAGTGCTCCCTTGGGAAGCCAGGTGGGATCATTCACTCATAGAGACAGAAAACTGTCTGGCTTGCCTGTCCTCCATGACCTGGAGCAATTAAATAACTGGCCTTCTGTTTTCCTACCTTCTGGAAAACATCTGTAACCTTGTCTCCCAGTACACATTTTTAACCTGTACTATGTATTCACTAGTTATTGCAGCAATTGTCAACTTCCTCAAACATCACATGGCTGTGAGGAATTCACTTGTTCTTATATGAGAGCCAACTGTCACAGACAATATCCAAAGGAATATTTGTATGCCAGCTTCAGAAAGTTCATTTTTCCTGTGTCCTTTCCCTTAAAAATTCAGGAGATGTGATACCTGGAAACCAGGCCTACACAGGCAATAAGAGATCATTCCTTTTCCACCCTGGCTTTAAATATTGTGTTGACATTTCCTTAAATAAATAAACGAAATTGCATGTGTCAAAGTCAGTTTTCATTTCAATTGATATTGGTGTGTAATACGAGAGAAAAGTAATGTGTATTTTAGCTCCAAAGATTATTTTGGACTGTAAAAGGAACAAGGCTCTGTATCTTTAAGATAAGTTCTTGATTGAGGACTTATTCATTCTTTCTGTGGAAAAAGGACACTGACTATGAAATTAATGCCATCTTATGCAACCCAGTCAAGATCACTGACTTATGCCTTAATAAAGGTTTCTTTGTTTTTTTGTAAAAAGTGAGTTTCCTTATCCAGTGGTCAGAGCTAGAAATCTGTTCCTCACCAGAAACGTCAGTCCTCAAACCTAACTTTTTCTCTGGAAGAAAGCTGGCTGGATACTGAACCTTCTTAAACTTTGGATAAAGGGACATCAAGGTCAGAGCCTGTAGGGAGAAAGTAGAAAGGGGCAGGAGCAGCTCAGGGAGTTACTGTTTCCGTGGCATTTGTTGCATCGCAGCAGTACAGGCTCTGGTAAGCAGCTGGTGAGACTGGAACATGTATCAGTGAGAGAATCAAACTCGGGTGCAATTTCAAAACCTTGCCATGATGACTTTGGGCAGGAGATGATACCTTGAGGTTCCATAGGGAGCCTGCTCACATGCGTGCTGGAAGTTGGTGTCTGATTCTGAGACAACCTGAATATAACATTTCACACAGGAATGCACCGCTCTTTTTATCTTCTTCCTTGCTGGCTGTGCTATCTTCAGGCTAGCCTCAATCTTTAGTGAAATACTGCAGGCTACCAGCTCTCAGCGTGTGTTTGAAAGAGAGGCTAGTTCTTCATTATTTGAATAGGTGATTGTGCTTGTCTGTAATCAAAGCTAATAGAAGGAGCACTCTCTTAGGAGAAAGAAAAACGGGCTCATAAGAAAGAGAGGCAGTTACTGACAGATTTTTAAGAGTTCAGGATTCCCTATACATAGGCATCCTCAGTAATAATCCACCCTCCTCTTCCTTGTTGTCTTGGGTACTTTGAACTCCCTTCTAACTTAGAGGGTCTGGGGGAGGACAGATCTGCAGCACCTTGTAGCTGGACCATAAAAATTTTGCAGACTGCAAGTAGTGAATCTTCTCGTTCTGCAGCTAGTCACAGGATCAACTTCGTGCATTTTTGACAATCCATTATTTCATTTTCTGACAAATTATTGTCAGAGATAGTTGCTAACTTTTTAGTAAATACTCTATATGTGTGTATGTGTTTGTGTCTCAAAGATGCATATTTGCTGTACATATGTACAGAAATTCCCATTTTGTCATAATCTCAGGGTATAATAGTATTTTGGCTCTGATATTACCCTCAAGCCTTAATATGATCATTTCAGATGGGAATTTCAAGCCTTTGTGAGATGGATTCCTAGGAGTCAGGTCATCTGTAGGCCAAAAGTTCTAATGTCAGAATAAATAAAGCTGTCCCCAAACCTCCACAATAACTGTTGTGTGTGCCATTAGTGTTTCAGCCAAGGTGCAGATGCTCTGGTTTACCATTTAGCTCTTTCCAAGGACATTAATTTTTAAAAGTAATTAGACATAAGCTTCATGAAACCTCTTTTAACTTTACTTCTTGCTTAGGTGATAAAATATAGCAACCAACTTGAATGTTACTAGCCAGCTCCTTGCCTAATCTTTACTTACTGACATTTATCATATTGTTCTCTCTCATTAAAAACTTCTAGCATCACTCTTCAACTTGTAGACATCAGGAAAACATTCTGGAAGTTGAGCCGTTCCTGTCCTTTTAACATCCCAATTTTTCTGTCGGTGTCAGCTCCTCACTTCTTTTTCCTGTTATAAACAAGTTTTCCTACCTAAAAGCTATCAGTTGTGTACATTTTTATAGAGGAGAAAAGTGTTTTGCTGTAGCCATGCTTCTCTGGGTTTCAACGCAGTGTGAAACATATTGAGGAACCAGCAAGAGAGACAAGACCCATTCAAGCATTTAGAAACAAGCCTAAGGGCTAACAAAAAGAGCTTCTAGTGTCAGAGAAATCAGTCCTGGGCCTG
>JBCJKH010077242.1:0-11159 GCA_039877255.1 Loriculus beryllinus | reverse complement strand
GCAGGATCTCTGCTGGTTGCTTTTTTTTCCACTCAGTCAATTCTCACCTCTCTTTTTCCTTAGACTCAGCTTCTGATTGATTGATGTGCTGCCCATCACTTTCCTGGAAGGAAAATGTGTCCCAGAAGGCACCCCACCATTACAAACCCAATAGGAAACACTTTGAACTACTTTTTCAATGACATACTGTCAACTGGTATACTGTCCTTTTTAAAGCTAGTTGGATCGACTTCAGCTCTAAAGAAATGATTGTTAGGAGTCTTTTTCTGTGTTATAAGGAAAAGCAAGCAGGAACATTTTACTGCATAAACAACCTCAGAGCCTTAGGGTGGTAGGAATTTATGTTTCTGCACATTTTCTAGATCTGGTAAATACAAGGCAGTTTGCCCCGTGCTGTGACAACCAACCTACTTACATTTTCTTAGGGCAGGCATGTGAAATCCTCTGGACAATTCTCTTGAAATAGCAGGTGTGCTGTAAATTAACACTCAGGCTTTTTTTTGGCTCTAACTTTCTTCATCCATGCCCTCTCTTCTGTCTTCTGACTTCTTTTGTCTTGGCTTCTTGCCTTTTTGGCTCACATACCTGCAAGCTTTCAGTGACACAAGTGGGTTTTTTTTGTCTGAAGGTGCCTCATAGCTCTATACATATACATCATAGCAGTTTTCCTTCAAGTTAGTTTACTACAACAACTTTAACATTTAACCTTTTATCTCTTCTTCATTCTCGGTCCAAATATTTAAACCTCAAGATTATTTTATAAACATAGCAGAAACTAATGAAGATTTTTAAAGAATAAAACATGCTATGCAGTTTTCAACATTTATACTGTAAATAATTGATCTTTATAATCCCTTAATCAATGGATAAGAACAGTAAAGCTGCTTATCTAATGGCTATATGAAAAAAAAGCCTAATTAAACTTGCCAATATGACACAGCTGAGTGTCCTGGGTTCAGCAGTAGCAATCATTTTTCCCCTTCTTAGTAGCTGGTACAGTGCTTTTTTTTGAATTTCAGCCTGGGAACAGCACTGATAGCACCGATGTTTTTAGTTGATGCTCAGCAATGTTTACTCTGACCAAGGACTTTCCAAGTCTCATGCTCTGCCAGCGAGGAGGGGAAGCTGGGAGGAAGCAGAGACAGGACAACTGACTTAGACTAGCCAAAGAGGTATTCCATACCACAGCACATTATGCCCTGTATATAAACTGGGGGGAGTTACCCGGAAGGGCGAGATCACTGCTTGTGTCGGGCTGGGTATCGGTCGGTGGGTGGAGCAGTTGTATTCTCTTCCCTTGATATTTCCCTTATCATTATTATTATTGGTGGTAGCAGTAGTGGTTTGTGTTATACCTTAGTTACTGGACTATTCTTATCTCAACCCATGGGAGTTGCATTCTTTCGATTCTCCTCCCTATCCCTCCGGGAGTGGGTGGAGGAATGGGTGTGGGGAGTGAGGGAATGGTTGTGTGGTTTCTGAGTGACAGGCTGGGCTTAAACCATGACACTGAGAAGATCTAAATTTACAACATTTGGAGTCAGTTTTCTTCAAAGAGACTTTTTGTTCTACAAAGACAGAGGGCTAAGATATGAACAACAATTTTTTGAGAAATCTAAATGTGGTAAAACAGCGAAATAGATCATAATTTGCATTTGTTTATGAAATAGTCCCATGAGTATTAATAATTTGGCAAGGGTGCCTCTTCCTTCAGGGAAGAACATTCTTGGCAGCTCTCTATAACTATGTTCACAGAAATAGCTGACTGGAAAACCAAAACCCTTGAATGTAGATGTAACAATGGAGAGAATTTGTATCTACACTATTCCCCTCCCCCCATTTACAACTTCAGATGTCATATGGAAAATAAGAGGCAAAACAATTTTCAAGAAGATGAATCCATGCTCAGTTTTGAGGTGGGATATATTTATCACTTCAAAATATGATCTCACACAAGTGGAATACATAGACAAGGAGACATAATGTAGATAACTCTTATGAGAAACAATAGTGCATGACATGATGCTACTGCAACAGAGTGGACCTTATCAGTGTTTTACACTCAGTAGTTATATTTGCTAGATAAGAAAGCATATGGAGAATTGTGTCATGTATGCTCCCAAAGCATCACAACCAGGCAGACTGTACATGGCAAGTGAAAATTTGTCATATACCCAGTGCATTTGATTAATGTTATCACCACCACCACCTCATTTCCTATAAAGATCATAATTTACCTTTTAGCACACTTGCTGGTTGACAGGTCACTCCACCAAGAAAACTAGGTCATATCACAGGTATAGCAATCTATCTGTCTGGGATTGTCTACTAATGCAAGATTAGAGCTTAAGAACAAATAATACAGAGATCTTTGGCTTATTTTAGCTTCCCAGGAATCAGTGATCTAGAATTTTTGTGGCCTAGAATTTGAATTCAAATCATCTTAGACAATAACCACAGTTTGGTACACAATCATAACACTCAGTTTAAGTAATAAAACAAGTATTATCTTCTGTCTGTATTTTCCATATCATTCATAACTGTATAATTTCTTAGATCTCCCTTCAGATGAGGTATTTTTCCAAGTTGAAGTTTCAAGTGAATTATCCTTAATATAGAAGCATTTCCACACTGTAAGTCTATGGTAATCTTATTATTCATATTTATACATTTTCCTGGTTTGATACATTGATTCTGAGAAATTTCAGTGGAAAAATGAAAAAAATAGTCCATAAAAGCTTATTAATAAAAATAGAAGCACCCAAAGAAATTTCATCCACTGAGACATTTTTCTGGTTTTAAATATTGAGGACACTTGTGGTAAATAGGACATTTGTTCAGATAACAAGCATACCTTACTTAATATATGCAAGAAATTCATGATCTCCAGGAGTAGCAGTTGTATCTTTGAATACAGCATTTAAGTGAATATAACATTTTAAAGGGCCTAATCTACCTGTTTGAGGTAGCTGGAGTGACCCATGCCTTTGCAAAAGTCTGTTTAAACACAAAGTTTTGAAAATGAAAATTTCCTGACCTCTCCAGTGGCTAGTTTTCAAAGAAAAAAAAAAAAAAAAAACAAACAAAAAAAAAACACCAAAAAAACAAAAAAACAAACCACATGAGGAATATCATTAACTAATCTTGAACAGAACTTCTCTGAAAGTAACAGTTAAATTTTACATTTTCTCAGTGTGTAGCTATCTAGATGAGAAACTAACTAGAATTCAGACTTTGTTTCAGGAGATATAAGGCAATCACATGTGGAAACTTCTGACATGCATATTATAAAACAATAAAGGAAAACCATTATACAGCTACTTCAAATGTGAACTAACCACCTAGGTATTCATTATGACAAAATACAGACTCATAAAAAAGCCAAATATCTATTCTTTGAAATTAATTTTGCATGTATCTTTTGAGAAGGAAAATTACAAAAAGTAGAAAAGAAATGCAAAAAGAGGGTTTTATAAAACATAAATAAAAACCAATAATTCTTCTGGAATGTCTATTGCAGCACAATTCAATTTGAGAAATATTTTCATCTGAAAATCTTATACTTTTCTGTTATTTTAAACTTCACTCTTTACTACTGCAACAATAAATATATTTATTGGAATAGATTACCAGCTAAAAACAGAATTTGTAACAGTTTTTTTTAAATGTTCTCTCTTTGTAATTAAAAAATAATGAACTCACATCCATATCTTTCACTATATAAAACCTCATGGATGGCAGGTTCTCAGGTGTCGAGAAACTATAAGTAAGAAAGACACTGTTTTTCAAGTGAGTGAGTCAGCCCTACCAAAGGGCTAATGTTTATAATTCATATGTATGAAGCAAGGTAATGAAATAAGAACCAATAGCATTTTGAAAGGTTTTTTTTTTAATTTGCTGGAGTCAGTCCTCTGGAACAAGAACTTCATAATTAATAGTACCTCAGTGGGATATTCTTTTCATCATTTCCATATTATTAATATGGCATTTCATTTTTCAATCACTAAAGAAAAAAGCATTTTTCTTGTGTTCTGTCTTTCTTTAGCCACCAAGGCTATTTAATGGCATTTGAATAGGACAGTGCATCAAGGATATGGAAATTTTTATATCTACCTATTCCTGCTTGAATGTAAAATTCTTAAATATCATTGAAGAATAAGCTACTTTATTAGCACATCAACGTCATAGTCTTACAACACTACTTACTTGGCTTTCTTTGGAATAAAATAATTCATAAGAAAAATTCTGGTTTACTGAATGTTATTCATAGCAGGACCTTATAATGATCACTCATCCTGACTTCTTATTTCAACCTTGGTCTTAGTATTTAATCCTGCAGTTCTACTGAGTCTAGTAACTTGTGACCTGATTTATGCAATCATCACCTTTGAATGAATGACTCAGCAGAGTCTAGCTAACATAAACACTGAAGCTTATATATGAAATGGAATTGCCAGTAAACACAATGCACCTTTATCTTTGATGACTTAAAAGATGCATACTTCATTATCTGATGACAAAAAACCAAGATACTTCAAAAATTCTAAAGAAGTATCCCATATGCTTTGTTAGATTTTTGCTACTAAGAAAAGATAATTTCCTTATAAAGTCTTGCCATTGACTTTCCAGTACCATGTAATGTTTTTTAACCATATCAGAACAAGGAAAAAAAAACCAACACAAACTTTGATATAATATTTTGTGTAACTCTCATTAAAATAAATGACAAAGCAAAATAGAGGACAAATCAGTGACAGAAGTATATAAGGGAATTATTAATACTAAAAGTTTGAAAAGAGATTTATCATTAATTACCAAAATAATTTATAGATGAACTTAATTTTTAAATAAGATATTTTTATGAAAAAGCTAATGACTTAACATTCGAAAAAAGTTAACTCTGTCCAAGTGTTCTGAAAGCTTCTTTTAATGGCTTTACATTCAGCAGTTCTTACAATGTGAATGAAAAAATGGGTCTTTAGGCAGGTTCAAGTTAAAAGGACACAGCTACTTTGATAGCAAGGCTCCCAAAATAGTTTTCAGTACTTCATAGAAACAACCATATTTAAATACGTAGCTTTCCAGTTTGCTTGGGTGGACAAATGTTAATGTAATTAACTAGGGAGGAAGGTTTGGTTCACTATGATATTCATTTCGGGAACAGAAGTCCCATTTTATTCAACTAAGCCAAGATTTAACTCCTTGAATTTGAATTTTAGTTTCTGAATGGAACAAATTGGGAGCTTAATGGTGTAAAACTGTAAAATAATCAGAAAAAAATTCTTTTAAAAACTCCCACAAAACAAACCATCCAGTTTCACATGATTTTCATCTGACAACATAATTTGCCTCGCTTATGCTCAAAACTCAAATTCAGCCAACATTTCCAGGAAATTTGGTCTTTCTTGTGAGATTTCATCACTTCCAATTCTAATAAAAATTATTCTGAAAATTAGAAATAATTAGTTAAAGTGTGTGAGTTTATGATGCACATTCAGTTTAATTCCTGGAAAATTCTGCGTGTTTATATAAATTCAGCTCTGCGATCAACGACTTTACCAAACAAAACCTATTCTTGCTTAAGTGTTTTCTGACAGTTAAAAAAAAAAAATTATGATGGCTGTAGATTTTGGATCAGTAGGATAAGTACAGTAGTACAATGAGAAAACGCCTTCACTGAGGAACTCAGGCTGAGTTAGACATCTTCAACCATGACGTACCATTTACGATGTCTTTTGTAGAGAATGTTCATATCCAAGGAAAAACATCAAGAATGCATATATAGCATCCTAATTAATTTTGCTCTCCCCTTTAACAGGTGCTTAGTCTGTGTCCTTTATAAAGTGTTCTTATATTCTTTTCTGTGTCTACAAAGATAATGTAAAAAGTAGAAGCATCCACATTTATAGAACAACCAGCAGCAAAATCATAGAGAAATCAATAACTCTGATTTTTAGCTTGCGATTTTAATCATGCCATTTAAATGATTTTTTTTCATGTAATGGTCTTATGTAACAAACATATTTTATACCCCAGGTGGATACCTGCAGAGCTGCTCCTTTAAATCTCATGATACTAGGCCCATATGTTCTTACATTTTCCTTGATCTGAATGGATGCCAGGTGCAGACACTACCTCTGTAACTTTATCATGCAGAGAGGGTTTTGCAGCATGACTTCCTTGAAGAATCAGACCAGACTTTCAAACAATTTCAATTTTTCCCCACATGGCAGCTTTACAAGCACTCTGGGAATCCGCTTTTCCCTATTTCAGAAGTACCTGGAAACATAAGTATCCTCTCATTTGGAGCCCTTGTAATTAATCATCTGTTTAGCAGCAAAAACATACATACAGATAGAAAGGAAGAAATTAATTCTCAAGCTAGAAAGGATAGACATTCACTCTAATTTTCCTGTCCTTGATTCCTCAACATTCCCAAATATGTTTTTGTTTTAGATCAAGTGAGTACTGGATCCTTTTGTCCAGAGAGCAGCTTGAAATATTTGTCTTTCAGAAAATTAATCTCTTTGCTTTCTCTGCTCAAACCTCATTTTTTTCCAACTTTAATATTCTTATAGCACCACTTGTTTTTTTTCCCTTTTTGTTTGGTCAGTAAAAGATAGCAGTAAGAAGGGATTATAATTATGAAATTCATCCTTGCATTAAAGATTGTATCTCTTTCTACTATCAGGAAAACCGCTGTGTAGCAATCAATCCTTGTGGTCAACCGCTTTATTTTTCGATACCATTACAAGCCCTGATGGGAGGCCATAATACTAGCATTTCACTCTAGTTTGTCTTAGGAAAGAAAGCAGCTTGTTCTGTTAAAAATAGCAGAAAATCAGAATGGCCAATGCTTATTTATCCCCTGCTTTTGTGAACAACAAAACATTTGATTTATAGTAGAGACTGTTGATTTTGGTGCCATTGTTCAGCAAAGATCCAAGGCCAGAGAACATCTTGTTTCTGAGCCTCTTTCCAGTGGACATCAGTCATTTAGAGGTGATTTCAGCTTTGAGCAGCTTCAAGTAAGATTGCTTTGCTTTTCTGTATTTAAGTTTAAATGCCGCTCCTGTGAAACACTTTTCAAGGTATTTATCAATTCCTATTTCATTAGGAGGAATCAAAATGCTATTGGAACTGGAAAACAAAGAAATAAATAGCAGAAAATACTGCGCTTCAGTGTTATTTTCTACATTTTGGGTGAAAATAAGAATTTGTTGAGAAACTCTACTGAATTTCTTATAGTTTGTTGCTACTTGGCTTTCCCATTTTGCCAGTATCTTCTTCTCAACTCTTTCTGTACAAAGACATTTACTTTCCTCTTAAAGTATAGTTTATTAAAGTAAATAAAAATGTCATTATCTTTTAAAATTAAATGTAGTTTGCTCATCTCTCCATTTTTCTTCTGTTGTCATCTTTTTGTCTAAGTGTATGGCCTATCTCACCTAACTATCGAAAAGTCAGGCCTTCAGACAGTGGTGATACTTAAATAGTTTTTGTGGCTAATAGGGAGTGGAAGAGTGAAGTCTGGAGAATGCTCTCAAAGTTGCTCCTAATTTAACTGAGATCTAGTAAAGAGATGTTGCCCCTGAGAGCAGAGAAGGGAAAATGTCTGGACCAGCTGCTGTGAACCTCTATGGAAAAACAAAAGCTGAAGAAAAAACTTCAGGAACTGCCACCATCAAGGTAGGAAATTTATTTTATTGATTTTATGTGAATTTCAAAGGATACAGCTGTCTTAATTCTTGGCACAAATGATCCTTGTCTGTCTCTGAAAAGACTGCATAGCGTACCCAATGCAAGAGAGATGCTTGTCACCTGCATAAAAGAAAATTCACAGTCAGTGAAATCATATAGTGTGCATATTTTTGTGCAGTGTTTTCGTTGTGTCTAGCACAGTAAGACATTGCAGACATTGGTAATACAATGAAAGAAGATGTTTTAAATATCACAGTAGCTTACTAAAACCTACACTTGAAAGTAGAAAGCTTTGCAACATTTTAGACATTACTGGATAAATTCACCTAGATTAAAAGTATCTTCCAAGCTAAATCTATCTGGAAGGATATCTTTTGAATTTTCTCCTAAACTACAAATAAGTGCCAGTTCCAGAGCTCACACTAGGTGAATCAGCGTGGGGTCAGAAAAGTTCTGAGAGGCAGAGACTGTAAACATCTCAGTTCAAATGCTGCCTTAGATGTAGCTACTATTCTTATAGGCAGATGCAGGCATCTGAGCTTCTTGTCTATGCCACATATCTCAGGAGCAGTGGTCAGGAAAGGTCATGTATTTCAATGGCAGGGGGTTAATGGTGCACCCTTGCCATTGCTGAGATGTCTAGCAGCATTCCAGTCAGAAATTATCTTGGAAGTCGTCCTCAATGTAACTGATCACTGATACACCAAGCACTAATTGTTTTTTGAACGGTACCTCACCAGGATCATTTTACCTTTTTCCTTTCTAGCAGCTACAACAACATAGAATTGTAGAATAGTTAGGGTTGGAAAGGACCTTAAGACAACCTAGGTCCACCCCCCCTGCCATGGGCGGGACAGTTTACACTAAACCATGTCACCCAAGGCTCTGTCCAACCTGGCCTTGAACACTGCCATGGACAAAGCACTCACAATTTCCCCATGCAACCCATTCCAGTGCCTCACCACCCTCACAGTAAAGAATTTCTTCTTTACATCCAATCTAAACTTCCCCTGTTTAAATTTGAACCCATTTGCCCTTGTCCTGTCACTACAGTCCCTAATGAAGAGTCCCTCCCCAGCATCCCTACAGCCTCCCTTCAGATACAGCAAGACTGCTATGAGGTCTCCAAGCAGCCTTCTCTTCTCCAGGCTGAACAGCCCCAACTTTCTCAGCTTGTCTTTATATATGGGAGGTGCTCCAGCCCCCCCAACCATCCTCATGGCCCTCCTCTGGACTCGGTCCAGCAGTTCCATGTCCTTTTCAGGTTGAGGACATGAGAACTGTACACAATACTTCAGGTGAGGTCTCAGGAGAGCAATTTACTTAAGCATTTTATAAGAACTTGCTAAATTAGAACTGCTATGACCTTCTTGTCATGTTTTCAAACTGTATCTGACCACATGAAATTCCAGCACTGCATCTCTTGCTGGAGAATTCTGACATATTTCCCGCTCTCCCTTCCTTCCATTGCCTTCTCTCTCTAAAACAATGGAGAAGATACACAGGATAAAGAAAGTAGTAATAATAAAAGATTTCCTTCACTAAACTCTTTGCTAGTGTTTTGTGTTAATTTTGTAGATAATGGAGCTGAGCCACTACTGATGGTCCAGGAGATATCATCCTGTAGTTATTGTACCACTTTGCCTAAACTGAGTTTGGAGCACTACAAAGATTTTATTATTACAATGCCTATCTTACTGTTCTGGACAGAATTGACATAGCCTTCACAGTCACTGAGAGTGTCATGCAGTTATGTACTCATTCAAAAGGTCAGATTTACAGATTTTAATTCAGAAAGCTTAAAATGCCAAATAAAATCTGCAAATAACTCTTCCTTATCCACAGACATGCCTGGAATCTTTCTGAGGCCCTTCAATACATCTTTCATTCTACAAGGCATAGGTTTTTGTCTTTTAGTGTAGAAGCACTGCACATAGAAATGGCTATGCCTTTGTCTTCTAAGTGGGTGAAGTACATACACAGATATCCTGCTTTATCTTCATGGCCTTCCTCAGTTAACAAAGAATCAAGAACATTATTTGTATGAATGACCCATTTGTATGAAGGATCAGTTGCTCACCTTCGGCACTCTTCTAGATAAATATCAGACAACGTGACTACAGCACCTCTGACTCCTGTAGGTCAGTTAAACTAAGGGAAGCGTAAAGTTGTTGACTAATGACAAAATGCTGAAATATGTGGCAATAAAATGGGTTTGCTACAAAATGAAGTTTTGAATTAAGTAGTTAAGGGAATGGCAAAGATTATTCTTATTTCCCATGACAGCCTGAGATTGGAGACCTTCCCTCTACTCTGTCCTTTTGAATTACAGTGACTGATGCTTTTGATAAAGCACAAAACAGAGAAAAATAAGGACCTTTAGTACAAAATCAGCTTATTCAAAAATAGCTAACCAACCTTTGGTTAGTCTGTTCTTATATCTTCCATGGCATCAGGTTCCCTGTTTATCTAGTGACAAGTTACTTTCCATTTCTCCTACTAACACTAATGAACTTTGTATGAATGCACATTTACCTGAACTGATAATGGCATTTCTGGAAGATGTGAGCGCCTCTTTTTAATATTCATTTTTGAAAGGAAACGTATCTGACTACCTTTAATTCCTAGGAAAGCTGAATCTATTCCTTTCAGATTTGGAACTAGTCACCCACTGATCTATATCACAATAGAAGGACCAGAATAACATAGAAAATACACCTGTTTGAAGGCAACTTTTTTCATATTTCAAAAAGGAACACTTATATTTTATAGCACAAACTTAATTTTTCCACTTGAAGAAGATCTTTTCTATCCTGGATATTATTGCATTGTAAGTACACAGCTAGGAGAGCTTGTTAAAATATAGATACTGCAGAGAAAAGTGAGTGACTTTCATTACTTGCTCAGCAAGATATGTGGAAATGCAACATCATGCCACCTTTCAGAGAATGTAAAGCACTCTGTGCTTGCTGCAATTCTTTCATCAGCTTGCTCCACACTTTTCTGAAATGGCCTCTTTGTCACTGCAAGGAAATACTGATTCTTTAAAAATAGCTACAGTAAGGACTGCATGCACAGGAAAGCCATGAATATTACCGCAAAAGTATTTCTCATGTTTAATCTTCTGGGCAGAAAATCAAAGAAAAGAACAAAGGACTCTAGTATATGAAAATGATCTTGACCTTCCTATCACATTAATATCAAATTAAGCAAAAAAATGACAGATTTGTAACCTAATGAAATTACATAATTTGCAGGAAGGAACTAATCACTCTGTGAAACATCTTATGTGTTTGGAATGTAGCTATCTTTCCATTTTGACTAGGATAGTGTCACTTTATTACAGAGCCAGGAATCTGACGCTTTTGACAGATACCAGGGGCTTGCTTCAAGAGCTCACAGAATCATAGAATCATAGAATATTTAGGGCGGGAAAGGACCTGAAGATCATCTTGTTC
>JBCJKH010077239.1:14767-27781 GCA_039877255.1 Loriculus beryllinus | reverse complement strand
CCATGGTTTAGTGTGAGGTGTCCCTGCCCATGGCAGGGGGGTTGGAACTGGATGATCTTAAGGTCCTTTCCAACCCTGATCTGTTCTATGATTCTATGATTCTAAGGCTGGTCCAAGAGGCAGTGATGTAGGTCTTGAGGCCTGCAGTGTATACTCTGGGTTGGAGAAATAGCTCAAAGTCCTGAGAATGCAGTTTAAAGGGATTCCCATAAACCAACTCCGAACCCATGATCCCACTGAGGATCATTTCAGGCTGAATTTTGGATGGAGGAGAAGCTCTGGGGGAAGCGTGTTTGGTGGCTACATTAAACACTGGCACAACCTGGGAGGCAGGGATGCTTGGACACCAAGGGCCAAAACCAGGGATGAATCTATGGAGTGGCTTGAAGTGCAGCCATATCTGTGGATCATGGTCCCAGGAGTGTGTGTGTGTGATGGGAAGAGGTAAAAACCAGCTCCTGGACTTGAGATATCTGGCAATGGTGCCCCAGAGATGCCCAGAATATCTCCAGAGCAGGGAATGACAGTGACTGTCCTGTTAGCTCAGGGAAGTCCCAGTGGGCTCTGCAGTTGGATTTCTATGACCCTGCTGTTGGTGAAACAAAGCCACAGTTACACCACCAGGAGGGCTGTGTCCAGAGGCAAAAAGAGATTGGAAACCACAGCCAGCCCACAGGAGGAAAGAGTCCTGCAATGGGGAATAGCTGCTGTGCTGAGCACTTCCCATTGCACAGGAGCTCTGCACCCCACAGCAACCCAGCTCCATCTGCTCCTGCCCAAACTGGGCTTGGTAAGCAGGTTTCCCATGGAGGTCAGGGTCTGTCCTGCCCGGACTGCTGCATCCCCACGCAAAAATTCATCTTGAAGCAGGCTGAGCTGCTCCAGGGCTTTGCATGGTGGGGAGTAGCTTATATGTGCTGAAATAGCACTGGCACCACAGTGATTGATGGGGTTTTAACCATTTATTTCCCTTCTCCATAACCCAGCTGTCTGTAACGACGGCCAGGTCCTTCCTCATCTCGGAGTGGTACGTGATGGAGGTGGTGGGTGAGGAATGGAAACCAAATCTAAACAACGCACTTTACCATCTCTTTTCCTGTAAGAATCTTAATACATTACCAATCATCGGTGTAAACCATCTCATATACAACCGAAAAGCAGCATCCCTGGCATCAGCTGCTTCGAGCTCTCCCGTTAACCTCTCCAGAGCAAACCCTTCCCAAACAGCCATTTCGGAGTGTGAGGAATTGATTTCCTATTCGGCCTCCGCAGTGGGAGAAGATGGCGGCGCGGAGCCGCGGGAGCCTCTTCTACTTCTCGGCGTGGTTTGGAGATATCCTCTTCCCCCTTCGTGTCTCGGCGATGGAGGACGGGTGGTTTTGGTGCTGGGGGTGCTGGTGTTGCTGCCTGGGCACGCGGGTCCCCTCCCGGTGCCTTTTGGTGAGCAAACCCAACGATAAACAAATTGCCAGCAGCCCCTCCTTGGGTGATTTCCCCCCCTGCCTCCCACCCCTTTCGTGTGCATCTTCTCTTAATTAATTAATACTGCATTCATCACTGCTTAATTCCCGTTTCCGTAGCACCCGAGGAGGGGGGCTGTGGGCAAAGGCGGGTGCTGAGGCAGTCGAGATCCGCTGTCTTAGTGGAGGAGCTTAATTAGCCCCCGTGACAATATGGGAACGTTTCCCGCAGCTCTGTAATGGGTGGTTTCAAACTGGTGCCCAACGAGCGCATCCCCAGGTCCCTGTGCTGCTGGTTGGGGTGTGCTGGTGGGGAAAGGTGATCCTTTACAAAATCCCCCAAACTGGTCTCTTTTGGAGCTTTGTGAAGGATGGGAGGCAAAGAGGTCTGGTTGGTGTCAGGGACAGGCAGGCTGGACACTGGGGATAGACCCCATTGAGCTGGGAAGGGTCCGGTACACCCCTCTCTGCCTGTAGCTGTCGCCATCAGCATTGCAGGGCTCCTTTTCTGTCAGTGTTTTTACCTTAAAGCCAACCTGTTGGCACAGCAAACGTTAACTGCAGTGGCGCTGTTAGGAGAGGAGCATAACTTCTTGAGGACTGTCTGGAAAGAAAGCCAATGTGCTCGTCATCCCGTTTTGTGGCACATGTTGGAGCTGAGCTCGGTGCCTTTATTTTGTTTTCTTAAGGTTTTTATCTCCCCATCTTTGAACTCTTCTCTCCTCTACAAAAACCCCAAGGAGAAGCAAACCCTGTATGCCCCACAGCTCGTTTCTCAGTGGGGTGGTGACCCACAGGTACGTGTGCTCCTACCCAAGCAGATCCCACCTGCCTGGGCACCACGTCTAAGATAAGATGGAGGTACCCAGCATGTGCGCGCGCGTGTGTGTGTGGAGGAAAGGGAAGATGGAGGGGGAACAAAAGCAGCAGATCCGCTGCGGTGCTGGGCCGGGCTCCTTGCCAAGAGAGGCTGCGGCACACAGCCCTGGTTGGGGTGGTGGTTCCCCCCATTGACATGGCTGGCGATGCTCCCGCCTGCCCTCTCCTCCCCGGCGCGAGCTGGGGCGTGAAGGTGGCTCTGTGCTGGGATGCGGGATGCTGTCTCACCCTTCCCACCGCTAGACGGGACCACGGCACCGGCGCTCCGGCAGCCCGATGCGCTCCTGTCCCGCGTGACTCGCATACGCAATGCAGCCATGCTTAACGAGCGTGAGTAATTATGCCAGGCGGAGGCTTGGGGTGCGGGGGGCGGTCGGGATCGTGTGCGCGCATGAGGGTTGGGTTTGCTTGATGGGTTTTTTTTTTTCCTTAATAATTCCCATCATTCCCACCCCTTTTCCTCCCCCCCCTGCCCAGTCCGTGGCATTGAAACTTGGCCACCTCCTTGGCGGTGCCTTCGGGAGGGCCGGGGATGTGAGGGTCAGTTGGCACAGCAACTGCTGTTCGGGGACAAAAGGAGGCTTTTTTGCAGCGACAGTAGCAGCTGCCAGCCAGAATAGCAAACCCGTGCGACTTGGCACCACTCCAGCTTCCTTGAGGGTTGCAGAGGGATGGTATGTTGGAGGGTAAGACTAGCTAATTAATCTTCTGGCAGGGAACAATGTAATATCAGACAATTACAAAGACAGAATGAAATTACTATAGTGGGAAGGCTGGCATATGAATTTCTCAAAGGGTCCATCCCTCAACCCGCCGCTGTTACTTAATATGCAGGAAAAGCACCGACTGTACATGTGCTTTTCTGTTGTGTGTAAGGGGGGGGTTGTATGAATTGAATTATGTGTTTGGAGGAGGGGTGGTGGGATGCTGGCTCCGTTGCAGGATAAGCTTTTTGAGGAGCAAAAGGGAGAAAGAAGAGTTGTTCCAAGCAGAGATGTTCCCTCTCAACCACCATGCCGAGAGGGCAGACGTGGCGTGTCGCTGATGCTACAAGCTCACAGGGTCCGGGGTATTTTTCCTGGTTATTTTTAATGATTACACCGTGATGCCTGATAGCTACAGATTTTTGGAGGAGGATCTGACTGCTGGGCAGAGGGGGAGTGATTTCCTTCCCTATTTTTGCATGGAGAAGCCCTCAAAGAGCTTTGGAGCTGCTGAAAGTTACTGGGGAAACACACCTACCAGCTCAGTGGTGGTAATTGCCAATAATTAGCTGTAATCACTGCTACCTTCAGTTGGGACACTGTGATGAATAAGGCAGTGCAAGCCACATGGTGCAGGCTCCCTCTCTGTTTATTTGCTGTGGGGAAAGAATTAGGAAGGACTCATTTATCCTGGAGCACAGGGAAGCATAGGTGGGAGATCAGCCTGTGTGGAATTAGTATAGGAAACCCCTCCTTCCTCCTCCTCCTCCTCACCAGGCGTTAGGGATAAGCTAATGACTCTCCTCCCTCTGCATCTCCCTCCCAGGATGAAACTAAATGCAGTGGGATCTCTAGAAGTGTCATTAAAAATCCAATGTGAAAACAGTATCAGTCAAATTCTGTTTGCAATGCTGGATGTGTGCGTACGCACACCGAGTCCTTGGGGACATGGCCAGGAGCTGCCTCGAGCCAGCAAAGGATCTGGAACAGCTCCAGCCTGGCTGTTCTTTCTGCTAAGGAATTAGAGTTTTGTTTGGTGTCTCTATAGGTGAGATGGTGCAGAGATGATGTCTGTCTGTCCGGGCTGCTGTGCTGGGCTGCCGGTTATCACTGAGGCTGATGGAAGCTTAGGCTGAATAAGCGTGGTTTTTAAGGGGGTAGCAATGTCAAGTTCTGGATTGGCAAACTGGGTAGATCAGGAGGAGCTGCACACAGCCTCGTCCTTGACCTGTGTCCTGAAAGGCATCCTGGTGGGTGCCAACCCACCCGTGGGGATTTGTCTGAGTATTCCTCAGGGCTGGCTGAATATCAGAAACTCTTCCCATTGGGTTTCATTAGGGACAAAGATCCCATCAGAATTCCTTTTGTGTGGTGCATATAGATGTGTGGAGCTGCCTATGTGCTCATTCTGCCCAGCCTGGGCTCCCTGTGCTGGCTCTGAAACAGGAGAAACCAAAAAATTCCCTGCCTAGCCAAGGAATCCCAAAAGCCAAGTCTCTGTTCCCACCGTCTGCTGTACCCATCCTTTGTTTGCCCTGGGGGTCCCCAAGTGCTCAGGTGCACAGTGGCTGCTCTTTCTCTGGATGCAGAAAAGAACGGATGTGCCCCTTTGGTTGCCATCCTCATCTGCAGGCAACCAGACCTCCAGGGCCTGAGGTTCTGAGGGAAACTCTTTAAAGATCAGCCCAACTTATAGGCTGATAGGTCTCGGGGGTTTCCTGTCCAGATAGTGATGGCTCTAGTTATGGATGCTGATGAGAGTGAAGAAACTGGATTTATCCCAATCATTTAATAAACAATTCATTTGGACTCAAATTTGAATGTCAAAAATCACGCAGTTGAGTCCCTGTTCTGAACTGTGTTTAAAGTCCTGCTGAGGATGGACTCTCCCTGCCCAGCAATCCTGGTCAGACCTAGCCTTGGTTTTGGCTCTGTGTGCATTAGCTTTTCCACTTCCACACAGGAGCAGTGCTGCCTGGCTGAGACTATCTGAGCTGCTTCATGTTCAGCTATTGACAACAGAGATGTTTGTTTCCATAAATTGAGTGCATATTCTTGACTATAGATTCAAGTTTTCCTCTATTATGGAGTTTTCTTTACACTGGAAAAAATCTGTAGCACTGGAATTTCACCTTTCAAACCATACAATAAAAAACACAAAGCCCCAGCCTTTCACAATCGGTTGAGTCAATGGAAGTCACCCACTGGGTCCTGCTCACGTTCACATTGTGGGGCTGAATTTGCCCATGGAGGTGGCTACATTCAAATGTGTGTGTGCTAAAGCACTAATAGCAGTCTGGGCACTCTTTGACCTGAAGAGGTGATCCTTGGTGCTGCTGAAATTCCCTCTTTGCAACAGGCTGTGTCTCCCCTCAAGCCCTGCTGAGTGCTCCAAGTCAACCTCTGGAGTTAGGAAATTTAATTTGTAATAAATCTGCATTAGAGTACAAGTAAATCTGCTTCAGTGGCTATAAAAATTAATTCCTTATCCTAAACATTATTATATAGCTTTCAAAATGAATTGACTGTGGTTGGTAGCCTACTATGTGCTGTTATTGGTAATTAGTGTAACAAAATAGCATTGCTGTAATATTTCCTGTCTACCCCTCCCCCAGTTGGGAGCTATTTCCTATTAGAGAATCAGAATTGCAAATGCCTGTGTGCAAACCGCTCTCGTTGGTTTCTGGATGTATTCTGTGTGTGTTGGAAGTCAATCTGGTCCTTTCTCTGTGTTGGCCTGTGGTTTTCAGGGAGCATTTGCTTCTGACAAAGCTTTGATGTGGCACAGGGCACCATTAGGGCCTGATGCTGGAGGGTGCTGATGGCTGCCTGGTGGTGCCCAATGTTCTTGGATCTCCTCTGAGCTGCTGAGGTTGCTTACGTCTCCCAGGCCTTTGTGCCCCGTGTTGCAGGCAGCATGCATATCAATACCTTTGTTGTCTTCATCCAGAAGCTCAGCTTGTCCTAGAAGAAATGATGGATCTGGCTATGAAAGTGCTGGAGTTGGGCAGCTCTGAGTCTGCCAAGAGGTGGAGGGAAGCAGAGGCTCCCTTTTCTGTATCACAGAATCACAGAATCCCAAGGGTTTGAAGGGACCTCAAAAGATCATCTAGCAGATAATAAATGAAGAACAAGGCTGGGGCAGCAATTCCAAGGCAGCCAAAGGAGCACGTAGCAGAAAGATGCACACATGGAAGGCTGAAAGAACCTGAATATCTCTCCTGTGATTTTGCCACTGGATGAAGCAAGTTTTCACACCTTACTCAGTTGGCTTGACAAAGCAACCTGAATGGGATTAAAAAAGGGATGGAAACAGAGGAGCAGCAACTCAAAGGTTAGGATATACACTTCTACTTCTTGTGAGATAGATGGACACTGTTGGGCAGCTTTGCTCCACAGCCCCGTTCTCATCTTGTCCAATGCCATTCTGCATTGCAGGGCTGCTCTGCCTGACCAACAGTTATCAAACCCCGGTGCCTACCTCAAGTGTCTTGGCATAGCCTCTCAGGAACACCTATACTAAACAATGATGACAAAAACATACAACTGGCATTTATTTGTGGAGTTTCCCATTGGATTATTTTTTTACCATCATAAGTCTTTTTTTTTTTTCCCCCTCCCAAATTTGTAGCCTTCAGCATCGCCTTTTGAAATATTCCTTTGCAGCCATGAAAATTAGAAGCTTGATTCATACGGAATGAAAGTTCAGATTCTCCTGTAACCTTCTGACTCTGGGATCTGGGGCTTGTATGTGAACTACCTAATTTAAAGCTTAACAGCTCTGTAATAAGAACCTGGGACCAGAGAAATTGGAAGCTGGGGGGAGCCTGATGTTTTTTCCATGCTGTCCCCAGCATGGAGCTATTTCTTGAATTTTGATGACATGACAGCTTCAGAAGTCTGGATATATGCCCTGGACTCAGTCAGCCAATATATCACAGAGCTGAAAAATGCAGAAAATAAGCAGTAAAAGCGAGTGGGAGATATCTTTGCCACCCTGGAAAACATTCAAGATTTAGGTACAGTAGTAATAATAATATCAGTACCATTCTTGGCCCAGATGAGGATGGTAAATCATAATTCCAGCAAGTTACAAAGTGAACAGGCTGTGCCAGCTGAAACCTTTGATTAGGTTTTGGTCGCTGAGCCTGGGGTTTCGTGTTTCAGCTGGAGCTGGACAAATGCAGTTAGCTTAAGCTTGAGGATACAAATTCACTCCAAGCTGGGGGAGGAAAATAAAACTGCATGTTGGAAGGTGATATAATCGTGACTTTCTCCAACTGTTTGTGTTTTTTTTTTCCTTTGGTCAAAGGATATTGAAATGATTTAAGTCAGGATTCTGCTGGGAATGAACTGATGTATTTTCTTCCAATACAAAACCCCCCACTGATATCAACAAGGCCACTGCAGTACTTTGAATCCTCTGTCCCCATCACTTCTGTAGGACAGGAGCAGCGCTTTGGGTGTTGTTGGCATTGCCCAGGAAAATGGGGGTATTTTCTCCTTTTTAGTTTCCTTATGGAAAGGCCCGTACCTCAGGAGTTTGTCTGGAATTAAGTGTTTTTAAGCCCTTTGACCAATCCCTTCTGTCCTCTTGCTTTGGGGAAAAAAAATTGTGGCTTTTCTGTGATTCCATCCACACCTTTCTAACTGGAAGTTCATTTTGTTGCACCGATCACTCAACTCTTTCAAAGCCCCATCAAAGAAATTTCAGCTTCGTTCTTGGTGCCAGACAGGTATTTCTGTATCTTTTTAATGAACCATGTAACTCTGGAGGAGAAACATTAAGAAAGCAAGACCTGTAGTAAATCACTATGGTGAATGAGTCCTTACTAGAGCTGAGCAGAATCAGATCTCTTGTTTGCATGAAAAACTCAAATGAAACAAGTCTCAAAGTTATAAATAAATAAATAAATAAATCAGAAAAAAAAATTGGGTCAAATTAAATATTTAATTTTAATAAAATCAAAATTTTTCAAACATAATTTCAATAAAATCAAAGTATTTCAAAAGTATTTCTTTGGTTAATTTTTTATGAGACAAGCCTAAAATTAAACATAAAGTTTTTTCTCAGTGGGGAAAAAACAGAAGTTGTTTTTGTGGGTTTTTTTAAAGAAAAAAGTCCATATGATGAAAGTACCTTTTTTTCCCATTAGAATAAATTTTTTCTCATACTGAGAATCTCTGTATGATGTTGTGTCACAGCAGCCGGTTCAGAGAGATGGTGCCTCTCTGGGTACCAGATCTCACGATGCTCCAGGGACAAAGATGCGCTCTTGCTGTTGCAGTGTAGTTTGTAGGAATCAGTCTTCAGTGTTATATTTTATATTTCTTGCATGGACTTGCTGTAATAGATTTGGGTAGACAGGTAAAATAGTGATGTGATGGTCATTGTGACTTCTAACATCTGTGTGAAGGACCTGTGGTTCTACTCGGCTCTTTGAGGCTTGCATTTCGTGCTTTGATGGTTGAGTGCAACCTGTTTGAGGAACAGTGGCACATGTGGCAAACCCCCTTCAAAATTTGTCTAATCTTCAATTGTGGAAGTGTTTTTCTTTATTCTCTTTGTGTACACATAGAAAGAGAGACTTCTTCGGAATTCCAAAACACAACACGGTAAGGTTGGGCTGTAACATTAGTATTTTTGTATGCTTTCAAGGGAAAACTCTACTGCCTGCCCTGAGTTTACATATGCATAGATTTTTTTGCTTGAATACTTAAAACCAAGGAGATTGTGCTTTATTGCCATCATTCTGCAGACTGCTTCCTAAAACCACGTTCATTTGCACCACAATTCTTGCTCTCTTGCCCAGACTTTCCCTGTGGCAACTAAAAGGCTTGGCTTTTTTGGAGTAATAATAATGGGGCAATGCAATGAAAATGCAGGACAAACACAATGCAGATCAATTCTCTTTAATGTGGGTCATTTATGCATGTGCTTGTCTGGTGGTATTTGTCCTCTGATGTTTGGCAAATGTGCTATTTAGCTGTTTTCTTTGACCCTAAATCACTTTGTCTGCGGCAAGCTTTCACTCCTGATAGGAGGCAAAGCAGCGACACTTAACCTTTTGTTTTCTACATCAGATTTCTGACAACATAAATAGTTTGCTGCTCCCTGGCAAGATTGTTGCACTGGCAGGAATAATCTTGTTTCTATCAGTTATGCATTCTGAGGCTTTTCTCACTATTTTCCTCTGGTAGTTACTAAAACAGGTGCAGATCCCAAGCGCAGGAGTCTATGCAACTGCTCCCGTTGCAAAGCTGAGCCTAATGGCAACAGGCACATGTGAACAAGGATTAAAATGAAGTTCTTGTAAAACCATGGCTTGGGAGCAATCCAGTGTCTGCTGCAGCTGCACCGGTGCTACCAGCACTGGAAATCTCAGATTTAAATCTGCTAGATTTAACTTCTGTGCCAGTTTAGGCTGCTTTGAAAGGGATGCTTCATGTGATGCTGCCTTTGCTCCCCTGTGCCAGGGAGCAGGATGTGTGTGTGCGTGCTGTGTGCTCCCTTCCACTAACCAAGGAGGCCTGAGCTGCCAAAGGAAAGGTTTTCTTTCTCTGGCACAGAGCAGGCTGCTGTTACCTGGGGCAGTTGCAGAGCACAAAGCAGCACTGCTGGAATGAGGGCAGGAGCTGTACAAACAATTTACTATCCTGCTGCAAGGATGCTACAAAAAGGCCCATAAACAGTCACATAAAGGGAATCTGGGTGGGAGCTGGGAATACCCTGACAAACACAATTCTCCCTTAATTTAATAGAACGGTCCATTCAGCAGAGAATATATTGTAAAGCTCTCTCAGGTTGGATGGCCTCCTATTGTGTCTGGCCTTTGAAGTGCTGATTAGCTGGGCTGGGAACACGCTGATAAAAAGTTAATTTCTATTTGCTGTTGCTTTGTAATTGGATGAACACGAAAGCAATTAAATATTAAAACATACAAACAAATAACGAAGTCACTGTAATTAGCCAAAGTTTGATCACTGTCATATTTATTTAGGAGGAGATGATACGTCTCAGCAGGTGACATTTTAAATACCCTTGGCTGCTTTGGTGTTGTCTTCAGAGAATGCTGAATAATGTACGGAGGATTTAATTAAACCCCATTGTAAATCAGCTGTGATGACAGGGAAGTGACAGCCACATGTTGAAAAGAGAATTAGGCCGTAGCAAGTGAGATTAATTAACTATTTTCTACAGGGTTCAACCTAAGCATGGGCAGGGAGTTTGTCCGAGGAGGAGAACTTGCTTTTTAAGTTGTTTCACTTGAGGTTGGAACCTGGTGTGGAGAAGGATGCTCTGCACCTGGAGATACTGCAGCCCCTTACGGGGTGGCTGTGATTGTTCATATAAAATGAGAGAGGGAAACTGAGGCACTTTGTGCTGCAGCCTGCAGCAGTGGGTGCTGCTGCGTGGCTCTTCACTCCAGCAACTTTGCAGCCTCTGGGCAGGACAGTCCCCCTGGCTTGTTGGTACAGAAAAGATCTTTCACCTCAGTAAGTAAATCCCAGGAATCCTGAAAAGCTGCTTTGAACCTTGAAGCAGGAGTGGAAGGGAAGGTTCTGGATATTTGCTCAGCTTTGGCTGCATTAGGAAGCCCCAAAGTTCATCAGGCTGTTATCCATGCTCTCTGGTTGAGTCTTTTGCAGGATGTGCTTTCTTCAAGTCTATTGGCCACTGGCCAAAGCAAGTGAGTGTCAATGTGTTAGTAATGGCAAGAAATAAACTCAACCAAACTGGTGGGTGTTGCCTGAATATCCAATTTGGTGGGTTTTATGTTAATGGAGAAAGTAGTGTGAGAGAGAAATGACAGAGCAAAGGGATAAGGGAATGGGAGGAATTGAAATGTCAAGGGGAGGGTAAGGGTCAGTGTGTGTGGTTAATCAGCAGCATTCACATTTGAAGATTATCAAGCCTGATGGGTAATACTCTTAACTAATTTGGGCATTTCTAAGGCACTGTTGCCTTCTGTGAACATGGGCTGTAGGAAGAGGAGGTGGTTCAGCTCTTGTGCAAGGCAAGATCTCATTGCTGGCCAGGCCCGGAAAAGCATTTATCTGAGGCAGCTACAAGGAGCTTATCAGGTGTAGATCTAGCACTGGTTGCCACCTAGAAGAAGGTATAGACCACACCAGGCTTTTTCTCCTCTCCTCTCATTCTGAGAGACAATATTTCCAGTGTTATGTGAGATGTATTCCCTGCTGCCGGTGAAGGACAGACAGGAGAAAGTCGGGCTGAAGAACCTTAGTAAATCAGATGGAAAACCCCCAGAACATCCCCATGCTGGGTCTGTAGGGGTTTGTGGTGAAGAGCCTTGCAGACTTTAACTGTGAGATAGAAGTTAAAGAAAGAAATGGGCTGGGCAGTGGGACTAAAGGGGGCTCAGGAAGAGAGCCTTACGAGGGGAACATGAGCCCCATGAGCGGATTTATGGGATGCTGCTGTGCTTTGGGAATGCACAGGGGAATTTGGTCTCCTATTGAACTATCCCATGCATCTCATCTGGCAGGGCCATTGCTGATCACCAGGGACCCGGGGCAAGGATGAGCCTTGATGTCTTGGTGTGGACAGCTCAGCGCAGAAGAAGCAGTGGTCCTTCTTGTACAGGTAAGATGCTGCCTCACCTGGGATCACAGCATGTGGATGAAGCTTTTGCTGCCAGAGATGATGATTTGCACATGTGACTTTGCATTTCAAAGCCTCGTTTTTCCCCTCTCTTAGCAATGAAAACTGGGAGTAATTGTACACATAGCAGGAAAAAACATCATTTTATTCCCAGAAGTGTAAATTAATTGATTCAGCCCAGGAAAAAGACCTGGGCACTTTTACAGCCAACTCCCTGAAGGCATCTCCTCGCTGTACAGGTCTGATCAAAAATGCAAATAAGATATTAGGAGGAGTAAGGGGTGGGAAAGGATGGAGAGTAATAAGGAAAAGGAAATACAGTATTGTAATAGTGCAAAAGAGTAGTGCTTCCTTCTCTGAATACAACACAAAAACATGATTTCTGTTCCCCAAACGGCCTTGCAGTTCTGCTGGGTGTGCAGAGCAGAATGAAAATAGCGATGGGGAGCTGGAAAACCCCCTTTTCAGGGCAGAGTGACTGGCTGGACATGCAGAGCACTGGGCTGACATGATGCACCAGCCCCATAGCAGGGAATGGAAGCCATGCCTCTACTGAAAAAGGCTGTGGTGGTGTGGAGCAGCTCACTCTGAGCTCCATGCTCATGGGCAGTCACTGGCTACGAGCTCATCCTTTCCTCGGTGGCTGTGGAGTCTACAGCCTATCAGGGCTGTGTGCGAAGCAATAGTTGTCAAAAAGGGATTTATCCTTCCCCCTGTGCTCATCCCTGACTTGCTGGTTGTGGTTTGGGTCTCTTCAGCCTCTTCTGAAACTTCAGGGAGAGCTGTTGTGACAAACAAACCGCACTGGTGCACGTCCTGGCACTGCCCTCTTGGACTGGGTTTGGTGTGGCTGCTCCTGTGGGCTGGGTTGTGCTGCCTGATGGATTTGGACATGGGAGAGCACATTTTCCTCTGTACTACTTAGGCAGGCAATACAGATGAGGCTTTTGCTGTCTTCCATAGTGCTGGATTTATGGGCTTTTTTAAATCAACAGCGACTACTATTCATTGGTGGCAAGACTCTTGCTCTCTCCTCCTTTAATACGTTTGTGCTGCGATTTTTTTGCCTTCTAATGTAAGCCTTCAGCTTACCAGAGGTTTGTGAGGAGGTGTTTTGTGGTGGGTTGTATCCTGAAGGGGGCCTATAGGGATGCTGGGGATGGACTCTTCATTAGGGACTGTAGTGACAGGGCAAGGGGTAATGGGTTAAAGCTTAAACAGGGGAGGCTTAGACTGGATATGAGGAAGAAACTCTTTAGTGTAAGAACGGTGAGGCACTGGAATGGGTTGCTCAGGGAAGTTGTGAATGCTCCATCCCTGGCAGTGTTCAAGGCCAGGTTGGACA
>JBCJKH010077238.1:0-26483 GCA_039877255.1 Loriculus beryllinus | reverse complement strand
AGCCCCTGTGTCCAACCTGGCCTTGAACACTGCCAGGGATGGGGCAGCCACAGCTTCTCTGGGCACCCTGTGCCTCAAAAGACATTTGGGAACGGGGATGTTCCCAGCGGGATTCATTCTGGGGACACAACCCCCGGCACAGCGGCAGGTCCAGAGCTCCCATTGCTGCCTCCTTCACTGGACAGAGGTGTCCTGAGGAGCTCCTCACCAGCTCCAGGAATGTCGCCAGCAGCCTCAGAGCCGCGTGTATTAAAGCACCCATCTCGGAGGGAACAGCCATCTGTATTTATCTCTCCTTGATAAATCAGCAGCTCCTCAGGCCGAGCCCTCCTCGCGGGGCTGACAGGAACCCTCCAGCGCCATGCTCTTTGTCACGGCCCCTTCCCCCTGCTCAACTTCCCCAACTTCCTAATGTGCCTCTTGGCAAGCGGCAATTTTTCTCCGAGATTATAAATTTCAGCTGTTGCCCTGATACAGCAGATGTTGCTCTTCCAGCTCCCCTCGATTGGTCCCCAGTGACAGGAACCGATCGATTTTTCGCCTCGGACCTCGCGGACGGATTAACACAGTGATAAATGGCTCAGGATTGATTTGCACTTAATTGACAATTTGGTGAACCTGTTCTAAAGCCCCGAGGTTTGCCCTCGGCAGCCATCGTGCCCCCGGAATAGACGACGCGATCGATGCGGTCCTCCCCGCCGCCCGCCCGCCTGAGGAGACGCTGGTTGCGCCGGCCGACAGGGGGCAGCAGAGCCTGCGGGACGGCGCCGGCGTTGCGCGGCCGTTGGAGCCGTTGGAGCCGTTAGAACCGTTGGAACCGTTGGAACCGTTAAGCGCGCCCCCGACGCGCGCTGCCAGCTCCCCCTCACAAACGCGGCGGCCATGGCCGCGCCGCATCCCCCGTGCCCCTCGGGCTCCCGTCACCTCTACCTGCCCCTGCCCTCCTGTCCCCTCTGCTCCCCGTGCTCAGTAACCCAGCACAGCAGCGTCCGTTTTGTGTGTGGGCAGCTGCAAGGGGGCTGCTTCCGAACTCGTTACCTCCGATTTACCCGCAGCCTGATGTTTATCCTAAATGTAACCCAAACTCCCCTCAGGATCAGTCACTTGTGACTATGGGGCTTTATGGACAAAGCAGGGAATTGGATTGCTGCGGGAGTGAAAAGAAAGGCCAAGAAGGAAGTTAATTAGCAAAAAACTATAACCTCCGATTGCCTTTTCTGGCACCTTTTGTTCTTTCCTTCTGTTGTGCCAAATCCCCAAGCTTTTACCCAGGTAATACCCCCACCACGTAGCCTGCATTAGGAGATAATAAAAGCTCTGTGCAACCCATGGCAGCAGAGCAACGTTATCCTCCAGTATTTATCTATTATTTATTGCCAGGTACTCTTAGAGCCGACAAGGGAAGCAGAGTGAAGCCAACCTGTTGAACAGCTTGATTCGGCCCCATCCTGTGTGTGAGGATTCTGCAGGGCTGTGACACAGTCACACATAAAGGATGTCTGAATTGACCTTTTTTCCCCAATAGCTTTTCAATTACAGCTAACCCGGGCTTCAGCTCCAGTAGCAGCCCCTGGGATGAGTGCTGGATCTCAGTCCATAGCTTACAACCCAGTCTGATGGAATAAATTGCGAGCAAAGCTAAACCCTTCCTCTGAAATAACCACCTCCAGCTTCACCCCCACTCGCCCCAACCCCAGCTCACCCCTGGGGAGCTGGCATAAACCTGCAATGAGTTTAAGCTTCGTAGATAAACCGAGAACCCCAGATCTGAGGTGGCAATAGCCTGATTGAGCAGAGTGGGTCCTGCATTCCCATAGCCATGTGCACACACACACAGAGCTCCTCTTCCTGCAACTGCAGTTCGCCTCTGGCTAACAGAAGCTCTGAAACTAATGCCATGGGTTGCAGCACAGCACCGCAGGCTCTGACCCTCTTCCTCTAGGGCTTCATGGAGCACAGAGAAACCTGGCAATAGTAAGGCTCTGATTGAGCATTTACATCTACCTGCTCCATGCCCGACTTGAAAACCTGGGCTGCTCACCAAGTTTGGGCTCACTCTTTGGGACAGAGCTTGAAACTGCCCCAGGTACCAGCTGCTGGCCACATGCTTTGCATTATTCTGAAGCAGGGAAGGGACATTTCACTGGTACAACAGCTATAAGGAGAGATGAAGGCCTCCCGTGTTTTTGTGGAACACAAAAAATAGCTAAATCCCACATCAAATATAAGGCAATAAACCTTTTTGTCTTCAGCTCTGCTTCAACCAAGGATGCCCAGCACTACCAAAAAATTCAGCCCACCTTCACTGTAATGCAGCCCTGCAGACTATTTTGTTACACTGGGTATATAATGGAATGGAGAAAGAGAGGCAATTAATTATGTGGGATAAAGAAAAGTTCTTCCTAATGCCACCTGTAGCTTTGTAGGATCTCTCTATTGATTAACAGCAAAGGGAAAATAGCAGATTACGAGCCAAGTCAGAATGCACCATCAATACATTTAGTTGGGACTGAAAAGACAAGTTTCCTGCTTAATTAAAAACTGTATCAAAAGAAGGCTAAAATTACATGGAAAGAAAAACTTACATTTTCTCTGGCCTCAGAATGACCTCTGCTGCCTGTAGCTCACTTTTGTATGCAGTGTAGCCAACTCCCTGTCTTCCTTACCTAGAGAAATAGGAACGTAGCTGAGGGTGCCAGCAAGCAAACTAACACCAAGTTCATTTATCATGGCAGCAACTATTACAACCCCGCAGCATGGAGAGGGTTTAAATAATCATATGTTCAGTAATTTGGTTTTCTTATGAATCCATGGTTTATAGAAGGGTTGTGCTGCTGACACCGCTAGAATGAAATAGCAGCTTCTGCCACTTGCAGCATGGTGAAAGTTGGCAAATGCTGTGCATTAGAGTTTAATTATTGGCCACAGACAAATAATTTCTTAGACATCGCTTTGTTTCCAAAGAATGTTTTCCTAGTGTGAAAATAGCTGGTAATTAACCTATGATGAGATAGATCTACCTCCCTTAACAAAGCAGGGGAATCTCTGAAAGCTTGTATTTGCCAACCATTTCATTGTTAATCGTAAAAACAACTCAAAAGCTCATATGGCCTTGCTGGAGACACAAACATTCTTGTGGAAAGCTATAAAAATGGTCAGAACTCTCACTGAAAGCACTGAGAGTGAGGATTTCCTAGGACTGTGCCTGTAATTTCATTAGGTTCCTAACCTGTATCCAAAGGAACAGACAGCTAATTGGATAGTAGGTGTTCATTAGTTAAAAAAAGCAGTATCGGTGGAAAATAGCTAAATCCTGGGAACAGCAGGAGCTGCTGGTTTGATAGCACTTTGCACAGCCCCAAGTTCCAAATTCTACAGGTCCTGAGCCAGCTGCTGATATCCAGCATTCCTGTGGAAAATGCAGTTTATAAGATGTGTGAGCTCAGGAAGAGAAGAAGAGAAATAGTAAGCATCAAGCATCATCTTTATTCACCCCAAATCAGAATGTGCTTTCCATTAGATGGTTACTCCTGGTACCTATTTCAGCTGCAGTTTTCCCTATGGTGAAGTTCACTGTTCTCCTGGACAGCATTGTCCTGGATGGGAATATTTGAGGGAACATTCAAGAAGAGTGACAAGAGTCCTCAGGCTCATTGAAACCAAGGGCCAGACAACTGCTGGCTCCTGTTGGGTCAGGGTTTCACTCAAAGGCTTGAAAACCTGACAAGTTATTATATTTACTGCACTTCTACAATGGGGCTCTTAAAGAGACTTTGCTGTACAAACAAAGAGGAGGGAACGGAAATGAACCCCTTTGCAATCAGACAAGTGAGCACAGCAAATGAGGCTGCCTGGCTTGAGTTTCTCATTCCCATGTTCTTCAATGCCCCTGTTATTTCTGAGCGCCATGGCGCAGCCAAGTCTGGAAGTGGAGGGATTTGGAAAACAACAAGAAGAAATCCCATAGTCCCTACCTGTCCTGTGAAATGTTACAGGAGACCCAGGGATAATTATTACAGGGCTGTAGCAACTGCAATCTGGGTCTGCTCCAGGTGACAAAGGGTTAAGCCCGAGTTATTTTGAACAATAGATTTCACTCTATTTTCCTGTTTCCTCCTTTGCAGACTTACATTCTGAGGCTTTACTACTTAATCCCCACTGTAGTAATAAATTTTTTTAATCCTGTGTTTAAAATATGAGATTTACTTGTCAAAATCTGGATCTACAGCAGGAATTATAATCGCTGGTCAGCAAATGCAATTCCCCTCAGGTTCAGGCTGGTATCTGGGAGAGTTTGGCAGGTGCTTTGCGTTGGTGCTGGAGGTATGCAGGCTGCAGAGGCTGGAAGCTTTCCCATGGCACTCGGGACACAAGCTCACAAGCATTACATAGGTACTAGCTCAGGTTTCCTATTTTTCTCTTCTGTATTTTATTAATCCCCCCATTCTTTGGCGCTAACAGTAACATCAGCTCCCTCAGCCAGCA
This sequence comes from Loriculus beryllinus, assembly GCA_039877255.1. Lineage (NCBI taxonomy): Eukaryota > Metazoa > Chordata > Aves > Psittaciformes > Psittacidae > Loriculus > Loriculus beryllinus. The sequence goes on along the minus strand of JBCJKH010077238.1, from coordinate 21,998 downwards.
CCTGCCTGGCAATCACAACCTGGCAATTAACGGTGCAAGCCTTTGGTCAGAACTGAAACACAGAGCAGGTTTGCCATGTCAGCATCTCACAGCCACAGCTGGGCATCACTTAAAGCCTCTTGCACAAGACAAGGAATTTTAGGTAGCGATGTGATGCAGGACCTGCAGCAGATACCAGAAGAGCCCTGTGAGCCCTAGCAGAGATTGCTCCCTGGTGCTGCACACACTAAACAGACACAGGATGGCTCTTCAGCACAAGCACTGCTTCAGTGAGTTGAGGCTAAACTTCGATTCAGAAGTACACATGCTGGTAAGAAGCAGATGTGGGAGCTAATACAGATTAGCATCCAACTGACAGTGCTGCCTTTCTGGGAGGGAGAATTCCGGGCTGGAGGACAGACATGGCCTGGCCACTTTAATTGTAAACTTGAAATGTGTTCCTCATCTAAACGAAAATTATTTTCTTCACCTAATACTTATCCAGAGCAGATTTAGGATGTGCCACCCACACCGACAGTCTCTGTTACAGTAATATGGTAGAAAAGATTAAACTCCTTTATGTGTGGTAAAAATAATGTCAGTATCACAGGGAAGAAATTCTGCCTAAGATCTCATCTAATTACATGTTTTATTTCTATAATGCCCACATGTGTCTGCCGTTCCAGGTCACGAGTGCTGTACAGGGATGGCTTTACCCAGGAGACAGTACTGCCTTCTCCTTTTTCCTGAGAACTGCCCTGGTGGCATGCGTCTGGTCAGGCAGTGGAGAAGCTGCCCAGATCACACCAGCACCCAGCCCTGCCTTTCTCCCAGTTAAAGCATTGCTTCATCCAGGCAAAATAAAAAAGCTCCAAAGAAAACTTCAGCAGCCTTTAAAATACAATGAGCCCCCAGCTGAACATCATCGCAGTCAGCCATCCTGCCTTGCCAACCTCTACCACAATCAGCTTGATAAAAATGAAGATATTCTCCCTGCCTCATTGGACCCAACACAAACTCCCTTCCCAGCACATCCAGATGCATCTTTGTCCAGATACTGTGACCTAAACTGCAATGAACGTGGCCAAGCTTTCCATCAAGAAAGGTTTAATTTATTGCAAGCAAAGAACAACAAATCACAGGCTTTCAGATTTATGGCCCCCAGGATCCGAGTTGACCAGAGCAAAGCAGCCTTTCCAGCACTATTCATTTCTTTAATAAAGTTGAAAATGTAAGATATGCATGCATGCAGAGCCACCCCTCCTGGATTTTATGTAAAGTGCATGATAAGTTTATGGATGGTAGTAACATATGACTCCTTGTAATTTCATTATGTAAAAAGACACAGTTGGGATCTCTTAGGCCCCTATTTAAGCATTTGCGAATTAAATGATAGAATGTATGCAAGACTGAGATTGGAGAACAACGTTTTCCAACAGGCAGAATTGATGGGAAGAGTTTTCAGTATTTTATGTGGCTGTAACAATCTTTGCTGCCCAATTAGAGAGAATCTGACAGGAATGAGGGGAGCAGAAATCAGTCAAGATGGAGAGAAAGCAAAACTTAGTGCAGATTTAGGGCCCTGGATCAAATTCACCCTGAACTTGAGGTAGTTCCAGGGTCAGATCTGGGCGCAAACTAACATTAGGGTGCATTTGTCACCCTAATGGCAGCCAGAGAACAGGTTCTTGCTTCCACTGGACTGTTACTAGCATGGCATCAAAATGCCAGGGCAGGCACCAGAGCCCTGTGTAACCACTAAGAAAAGAGGCAACACCAGAGAACTGAAACTCAATGAAGAATCCATTGATGCAGTGCAAAGACTTGCTTGGTTGGGCCCAGGCAGCGTGCAGGGATGTACCCAGCACCGATGCTAGAGGAGTGCAGAGGAGGCAGTGCCAGTCACCACCCTTGCTAAGCTGTAGCCGATCCTTTGGCTCTCCCTCTTGATCCCTCTTCCAGGTCCACAGATGAGATGATACAAATTCATCATCTTGGAAAGCCAGCGTGTGTAAGCTCTTCCGTGCCCTTCCCAAAGGGAGTTTAAGGACCCCACCAGGCACATCCAGCTATCTCCACATAAGCTGCACTCCATTTATGGGATCCCTCGAGACACAATAGCCACCGGTCAACCCCTGTAGCTCCAGTCTGAATTCAGAGCACCTAATGGTTACTGCAGCAGCTGTAGGCTCGTACTATGGATAAGCCTTTGCTGTATCTTGTCACACTATAAAAAAATGTGTTCATGCCCTGGGTCTGTTCCTCCCCTCACCCCTGCTCCCCCCCCCCCCCCCCCCAAGATCTTGTGTTCAATTTCATTAAGCACCTGGCACAAGTTTCTTCATAAAATAGTTTGGTCACATTGGCAATATAATGAAGGCAGGGAAAGCATCAAATACATTTTGGATTTATGATGGTGTGCGTGGGACACTTCATGCCACGAGTTAAGTAAACTCTAACCTGTTTGGGCAATACCTTTTGGTCAATAGAAATGCCATTATTTAGACTATCACAATCAATAAATTGGATTTTGCTTTTCCAAGTGAAAGGGCTGTTATTTTTCATACAGTTTGTCAATAGGCTCTAGGCTATGAGTTATATGAAAGATATTCTATGCAGGCCAGAGAGTTATGAGCTCTCAGGCAGATGAATTAAGTTCTTTTCACTTCTATGAAAAATAAATACAGAGATGGCCAAAACAGATGCCATAAATTGTGGTTTTGATGTAGGATTTCCATCTTTTCTTGTCTGTTCTAAAAAGCCTGGGTTCTTTGTACTGGAAATTCTTTTACCATTTGCATCCATGCAGGGAAAGACATTATTATACACTGAAATGGTGTGCCACTATCTGGACTTACAAGTAAAGGCTGACTACGCGTGAGAGCCAAGAAGCAGAAGTGTGTACTTCTTGCTGAAGGCTGGAAAGAAAGATGTAGTCTTCCCAGGTTAAAGCCTTTTCTTGTCACCTAAGGGTGGCTTGAAATTCACCATGAGATACTGCTCTCTGGAGAGAGAAAAAAAGTACCATCATCTAAAAGAGAGCTCTGGCAGCCATCCTGCAGGACAGCACAGCAAAGGATCAGGAGTGACCCTCTGAACGGTTCCATCTCCCCAGCCTGGCCCTAGCTATTGAGTCATCTGGGGAACTGCAGCAGCAGAAGCAGCTTCATTCTCTTCCCCTTGCTCTCTCTGGAAGGACTCACAGCTCCAGTCCCCACTGTATCACAGCCAAGGAGAAGGCCAAGGGGTAGAGTTTACCTTCCATTCTTTCCCGACAGCTCCTCCTGTCATCCCTGCCTCTGCCAGCTTAGAGATTACCTGGCCCCAGGGGCTATTGTGAGGAAAGTTCAAAGGAAAACTAATTTGTTGCAAGTAGAAATATGTTATTTGAAAACACAACAAACCCTGCATAACCTGGGCAAAGAGCTCCTGTGTTCCCATGGTTTGAAACTGGTCTGCCAACCTTCCTCTTCCCTTTGGCTTCAGTAATTCTCTCTAGCCCCCCCTACACTGGTTCAGCAGAATTCCCTGCCCCTCCGTTCTGACACAATCCATTATTTAATCCTCATGTGCTCCATACACCTCAGCAGCATGTGCAATATATTACTTCTTCATTTCCAAGTGTGATCAGAAGAGCCAGGGCAAAGAGATGAGGCCTCTTTGTTGCCAGATGCTGCAGGGATGCTTGAGCAGAAGGGGAGTCCTTAGTTCAATCTCATCATTAGGATATTGCTTCCTTTTCTCCACCAGCTTGTGCCTGAAGCACTCTAAGACAGCCTGCTCTGCCCTTGTTGTTTCCTTACCCAATCCACTCTAGTTAAACACCTTTTTCATAAGGAGTTTTAAATTATAAGGCTAAATGAGGCCAATAAATTATACTTCATAAAATCCTGTGCACGTCATTTCCTCGCAGAAAAGGCTCCAAAGAAATATTTTCCATGCCACCACCTATGTTCCCATCCCTTTGCAATATAACATTTATTCTAATATTAAAATGGCAGCTGCTCTATAAATTGTGAATCATTAGCACTCTTCATTGATTTTTCCCTTGCAGCCTGCAACCCTGGGCAGCGACTACGTGTGAATATCAGTCTATTGGATTGAGATTCATATCCTATTTGAGGGTCAAAGACCGAGACCTCATAAGCTTGAACTTCTATCAGCCTAAAGCTGATCAATACTTGGAGATATATTTGATCCTGGCCACTAGCACAGATTAAGTGGCCATAAATACAATCAAAAACGTGAGGCTGCTGGGATAAGTGGCTGGGGAATGGGAGCAACGCACACATGCCAGATCTAGTGGGCTTTCCAGGAGCAGGGACAAGCCTGCAGGACCTTCCCCAGCCCAGGGCTGGATGCTGGACTTTTGGGGAGGGGGCCATCAGTACCACTGATGGAAGAAGGAAGGAGGATGTGTAACTTCAGGGACCTCAGAAACAAGATGCCACTTTGTTTTCCAAGCTTGATGTTCAGGCTTGGATATGGGAACCCCTTTAAGTTCCCACCCAGCCTGCATCCAGGGTATGCCAGAAGGTGAGGAGGATGGCTCTCAACGTGGGTGAGTGACTGCTGCATGACCACCACTGCACCCAGCTCAGAGGAGGCACCATGGTGGGCGCACCACGAGGATTAGTGGGAAAACACCAAACAAAATCAGTTCCTCTGCTTTTCAGTCTTCCCTCTCATCCTCCTGCTCCATCACCAAGTGAAACTTTAAATATATTATTCAAATGACCTATTAAAGAGGAGACTCATTCCATTTGAGTGCATTAATGGTGACTCTGTGCTGGCTGAGGAAGAAAAAAACCCCATAATCATAGGCCTTATTAAAGAACAATATCCTTCAAGAGCTTTTTGTTTTTCCCTTTAGATAGCGTGAAGCCTCGAGAAATAGACATAGAAGCAGAAAGCAATAGAGACATTGCGTTGCACTGCCACAGAGACTGTGATGCTCAGGGCAATTACCTTCCTATTTGTAGGTGCCTTTACAACATGCCTCTTTGCAGTATTATCTTTGATCCTGAACTCTAATTTAGAGGATTCTTTTTAACGTTTGGGAGATCCAGAGTAGAACTAATTAAAAATGACTTGAAGTCAACAAGACTCTGAAAAAGCAAAGGGTTAACTCTACATGAAGTGCTTGTAAAAGGGGGTGTAGGATGCAATGTGTGTCTGGACAAGCAGCAAAGGCCATAAGCCATCCCTCAGCATGTGAGGAGGGACCCTCTGTGCCATGGGGCATCTGTGGGACACAGCATCCTACACCAGCACATCTTCAACTGACTTCAGGACAGAAGCCGCTGCCTAGCTACAGTCAGATGCGAGCTGGTGTTTATATTTGCACAGCTTCATGTCCTTGTGGTGTCCTTGTGGGAAGAGACTTCATTATCATAAAGAATATGTTTTTATTCCCCTACATAAGTACTGCTTATTATACACTCATATATTTTCTGACACAACCGAGGGGGTCTTTATTGTTGTACACCAAGGTCACTGCCAAGTAATATATTCAATCTATTAAGTTATTAGGGAGATAAATAATTTGGATGCAAGCTGAACTCTGAACTTTTACCTTTTCCCCTGACAGACGGGTAGTTCCTTGGCGTTCATAGTAATCTTGCCTGTGCTTGGATAGTAATTCCATTAGGGTTATGACTGCAGCTGTACATATGCAATGACCTCAAATACAATTTCTTTATGGACATGGGCAATAGGAATATTAAAATTTTAAGCCAAAGAGGATGTAATGTAACTTTACATTATTTATTGTAGACACAAATCCTTTATAATATTAAAGGATAAAGAATTAATAAAAGAAAGATCCCGTAAACAATCCATAAAGTCAGATGTAGTTCATGATTGAATGCAATTGCTTTTTAGTGTCTTCTGGTTACAGACTTGCACCTCATTAAAAGAAAATCTAGTCGAGAATCAAAAGCATCCTAACTTGAAAGCAGCTTTTCAGCCCTCTGGTTCTGCTCCTACCCAGAGATAATCTTAATCCAGAGGTTATTACAGTTAATTAGTCCCTGAAACCGCGACCTCTGCACCCACTAAGCAAGGTATTGCTCTCTGCAGGACCCCAGAGCTGATCCAGAAGCCCAGGCTTTGCCTTGTCAGGAGACCTTGGGGTGGGCTTTAGCCTGGCAGTGCCCCAGGGAGTATTTGGGGACCTTTGGTTTGTTCTCACCATATATTCAACCAGAGAGCTTTCATTCCCGATAAACCTAGCTGCAGAAACTGTCATGTGTGAATGTCATGTGCTGAATTTTGGGAAAATAAGTGTTTGGAACATCATCATTGCAGCAAGGAGGGTGCTTCCCCATCAACACAAAACCCATGCTCTGGGACGCACAGAGAGAAGGCACAGACGTTGCAAAGGACAGATGAGAATACAAAGTGCCAGATACCCTCACTTAAAAAAACCCACATAGCCAAAACTGGCACCACAAAACAAACCTTAGCCAGGCTGAGCCCACCATGGTGCTGAGCTCCTGGGACTGGGTTGGTGAGGGCAGATGCAGGAAGGCAGTGCCAGGGAGCACAGAGCATAAATGTGCAGCCACTTCAAGGCACATGGCTGCAGCAGAACTCATCCCACCCCGGCTCAGTCCCTGCTGCTCTCCAGCACACCTTGGTCTGACCCAGGGCAGGCACTGCCAGCCAGGCTGTGGACACCAGTTACACTCTGCAGTTTTAAACTGGAATCTCAGTATGCCTGGGGTACCAGCACTGTCATCGCCAGCATCTTTCTCAAGGCTGATGTCACATTGCATGAGATTGTGATCCTAGTATCCAGAATGTTAGCTGTGCCAAAAATCACATCATATATTTAACCAGGGTTGACAACCAATGTGTTAAAGCTGCTCTCATGTCAATTCTCTTTCTAATTTAGACTTATGTTGTCAAGAGAATGTTTTCAGCAAGGTTTACATTGGTAGTCTAAATAATTAACTGAACTTTGGAACATGCTTTTCTCTGATGAGAACAGAATGAAAGTGGGGAGAAAAGGCAATAAGACTTCCCTACCATAACTATTAATTGCCCTTTTGCAAATACCAGTATATGCAAATATCTTATTTTAACTAATAGAATGCTTGGCTTAATAAATAAAAAAAAAAAAAAAGGAATTTGAATAATTAAAGTTACCTCATTAAATTCTAACCTCCCCAATGCTGTCAGTAGCTGTCAGCTTTTGCTGTAAATCCCCAAAATCCTATTGCAAAAGTGATTAAACACATATATTACACTTCCACATTTTGAAGGAAGCAGATCTGCGACTCCTTACATTCCTGCAGTGGATTTCACCTGCCTCATTCACTTTTTGGAGGAGAAAACAGAGCCCTTTACCAGCCTGGAAGGTGCAGAACAACCCCATTGGCAAACAGCACTATAGCTTTATCCCCAGATGTTCTTCAGGCCCCCATCTACTTGGTGCAAAAGCGTGTGTAGACCTGAGCCAGCCTGCAGGACCACTGCTGGGAGAGGTTCCACATCCTCTCCTCCTTGTCCCTTCAACACGGCTGGAAAAAGGAGATTTCCAGGCATGAGCACAGCAGCGCTTTAACTTGGACGCAAACACCCCTGTGGGGCTGGCAGGAAGGGGAAAGGAAAGGGAAAGCAGCAGTTTCTTTATTCCATGTGGGGAATCACGTCCTGGGCACGGCCCAGCTGGCAGACACCAGATGGTGGGGGCTGAGGGTGGGTCTGTCACCCCACACCAGCCCCGAGCATACACAGGCACTGAACACAAGAGCGACAAACGTGAGGAGCTCTACAGCCATGGGGATCCTGGCTGCAGACTCATTCACATAATCCCCAGCACCATTATGAGACAGTCGCATGCTGATAGGCTTCATGTACTTGGGCTGTAACATGTGACAGCAAACCAGCTATGATTATTAGTTTCTATTCGGTATTTGGCATTGGAGTTTAGTTTTCACATATAAAAGACTGTTCTCATTACCTCATGGGCTTTTCAGGGCTATCACTTAACTAACCTGGTTTGTTTTCCTCTCCCAAGAGCTAGCTGTGCTGCTCCTGCCTCTAATTGTCAAGGGTGATGCTTTATTCCTACTGCTGACTGCAGAAGTCCAACCCATCTGTGGTGTAATGCTGCTGCAGTCAAGAGTTCAAGCACTTCTTTTCACATTCTCCATTCTTGCTTCTCTTTTTGCACCTCCTCCCTCATTTATCATCCCCTGCCCTCTCCCTTTCACCGCTCCTCAGTGTCTTCTTCCGACTGGGACATTGCCCAGTTGCTCCCCAGGCACTCACAGCCCCTCACCCTGGCTGTCCCTGGGGAACATGGGCAGGAATTATCTCCCCCAAAGCCCAGGTCATGCAGACCTGCCCAAAGGCTTTCCCCAGCCCCAGAGAAGGGGGAGCTTTGCCCACACACAGTATCTGTGACTGCTTTCAGACTAGGCAAATAAATCAGCTTGGCTCAGATTTGAGAGGTTTCCGTCTCCCTTTTTTTGGCAGTGCCTGGTGGGCATTTGTGCTGGCCCAGCTCTGCTGCCCTTACAAACCCTAGCTTTCGTATTGCAATAAATGAGCAAAATTCACTTCACATCACATTACCACTCGCACTATTAATTTAGATTTAAGCAGCACTATTGTTGATTAAATAATTACTCATTGTAAGGGACATTTACTGAAGATGTATTGTACCTGGTGTATTACATGGCTGTTAAGCCTCCTCTGGCATGTCTTAAAGAGTTAATGGGTGCCTACTGAACTTGCAAAAAGAGCCATTAAGTAGCTAGACTGCAGGGAAGCTGCTCTAACCAGTGTTGCTCTGAAGGGCTGGTGGGCCCATTCTTGAGAGTGGACACAAAGTCAAGCAGAGCAAAGGGCTTTGGGTCTGTCCCACAGCAGCTGGTCCCCTACCCAAGTCCGCTGTTCAATAAAGGCACATGCCATCAATGACAGATGGGTCTGTCAGGTGGACAGAGCCCTGAATAACAGCGCTGAGCTCTGTGGAGTAGCTGCCTGGATCTTCCTGTGTCATCAGGGTAGACTTCAACCCGTTCAAATGAGCAGTCTTGCCCAAGGAATGGGGCTTCTCCAGCTGGGGTGGGCAGCGATATTGCTGCAGTGGGCTGCAGAGCACAAGCCCTCCCTCTATGGAGGGAGGGACACACGAGCCTTTAGCTTTGCTGTTGCAAATCAAAGGAATGACACGGATTTGTAGCCTATCTTCTTGACAGCCTCCCTTGAACTGCTTATTTTAAACAGAGGATTAATAACCTTGCAGAACTCAGAGAGCCTGGCTCCTCCCAGGGCACAGGAGAGCCGCTGCAGCTTCCTCCCCAGCAGCTGGGTGAGGATCTCCCCACCTCCTGCCCCTACAAACTGTGACCATGCAGCCCACAAAAACCTTCTGCAGGCTCAGGATATGCTCCTGATCCAGCCATAGGGATAAGAAAATACAGAAAGTTGCCTTGCCTCTGCACTGCTTGAGTTAGGAGGGACAGGTCTGTGTGGTAAACCTGGCTATTTTCTTAATAATCAGAATAAAATCACTTCAAGGTCAAGTCATGTTTCAACACTGAGGTATAGAGCCTTTGCTCCTCCCATCCCCATTCAAGTTGGCTAGAAATGCTCATCCAGAACACACCTGCAAGTTAAAGCTGTTGAAAAATACAGTTGTCCCTCCACTGACCACACACACACACCTATTTACTAGCAAGTAGCTACATTGAGCAGCACAGAGGAGGTATTTAATCCAAGTCCTTATGTCCCTCAGCCATTTGAAGGCAGATTTTCCATGCAGCGCTGCTGGACAGCCCCACAGAGCCTGTGGGGTAGAAAGGTAAATGAGCAGGGAATAGCAAGAAGGTGCCTTTCACACTTCTGCAAGACCTTGCTGGCTTCAAAATGCCACATTTTCAGCAAAGCAGCAGCACATCCAATAAATCACATCTGTACACTGCTTTATTCAAAGGCACTGACAGTTTAGGATTGACGACACCCAGGGCAACCTAGTGTCAAGCACTCCTAATGAAAACTATCCCATTTTGCTCCAGTAGTAGCAGCTGCCAACAGACATAATCTACTGGCATATGGAGAAGGCCATGCTAATCCCTGCAAGGTCATTAACAAGAGGGTGAAAATTACATGCAAAGCACCAGCTGTGGCATCCCCTGCTCCCTCACACTTGATGTAGCAGGGGCAACAGAGGTGAAAAATGCAAGTACATCTCAGCAGGCCAAGCACTGCTATTAAGAGCACAGCTATTTCCTCCCCCTTCCCCAAAGCAAGGTTCAGGACTGCTGAAATCCTTCCTGTGCAGAAGAGCAGGAAGGCTCTCACAACTGCCACCTGTATTCACAGAAATGACTTGAAGGGAGATGAGCTTCGTGTCAGCATTGCTGCAGGGCAGCTGAGGCAGACAAGCAACAAGGTTTTGGTCCACCTTGTTAACATGGGCTGGGCTCTGGCACTGCAGGAGGCAGGGAGCCACATCCCATCATCCCTGGCAGCTGTCACCACTGCACTGCTGCCCTGTGTGGAACAGATAGAGTGTGGTTCCATCCTTCTTTCCAAGCATTTCCCTTAAACCACACTGACAAGCCTGAACCTTGTATTTTACCACCCGTTCCTCATTTGCAAGGTCCCTGCCACCCACCCTCCTCACATTAGGCACCTCATCTTCTGTGTCTGTGCTGCATTTTGCATCTCTATTGACTGGTTTTGCCTGTTCCATTAGTCAGTACAGACTTGGCTATGCTGCCAGGTTCACAGGGCACAGAGGTGCAGGTGCCCTCACAGTGAGAGGCAGCACTGTATGGGGCTAAGGGGAAACCAAGTCTGCAACCTACCTGGCCTCCATCCCTTAATCTGCAGATAAGGACCCTGTCCCTTCAGGATCACCTCAATTTATGTACTTGAGCATTTACATGCACATAGAAGCTCTGCACCCATAATCCTAAACTCTCTCTTTAAGAATATTCTCCCCTCATATTTGCATGGGAACTCAGGATCTGGCTTTGCCTTTTCAGTGAATCATGCAAACATTTTTATAAGCAATGAATCCAAAAGTCTGTTAAACCCCCAGCACCAACTCCCTAAACCAAATCTTTTTCACTGTAACGCCCAGCCTGTGCAGCAATCAATCCCACAAACCCCATAATTGGGCACATTACTTTGGGTAATGTTCAAAAACATCAATTTCAAAAAATGTAATAGGAAAGAAGCTCTTTAAATCGGCCGAAAGATGGATGGTCTCCAGCAGCATGACCTTTTTCCATACCACGGTGACACTGAATCATCTTAAAGTTATTTACATTTTCATTCTTCCTTGGAAAAATGTTGACAAGGCTTTCACCGGCCATAATGGATACTCAGCAACATCTGTGGGAAGTGTAACTTCATCAAGAGCCCTTCCTCAATTCCTCTTCACACCAGTTTCAATTAATGGAGGAGAGGTGACTTCAGAGCCAACCTTCTCATTAGCACAACCACTTGAACTGTGGCAAGTGACACAGCTCCCCAAAACACAGCTAATGCAACCTGTGATGGGGCCTTTTAACCAGCAGTGTCTTTCTGCCTCCAGCACATGTGCCTGCAGCTCCCCTTTTCAAGGATGAATTTGACCTCCAGGCTCGTAATTGCCACCAGGTTGCAGGTTGGTCTTGGCTTCACTTTGCAACCTGTAACTGGAGCATCTGCCTGCTGCCAGCTCACTGAGGGGCATTGGCACAGTGCACACACAGAGCCAGTGATGCTCAACACACAGTGTATATGTTACATGCAGAAAGTAAAGCATCTGCCATGCTGGAAGCAGGAGGTGACCCACAAGTGAATCCTATCCCCATAGACACAGCAAGCCAGGGCTGCCAGGGCCAGACTCAGTCCTGGCACATGAGCCTTCATACATCCATTATATTCCTGCTCCCAACCCCACCCCAGGTATCCCAGCCTTCTTCCTGTCGGACACAGCAGGGAAAGCACAACTCTATCAAGGCTCCATGCACTGCAACTTGATCTCTGTTTGGCTTGATATAATATTAATGACAAGTAATGTGTCAAGCCACAGAGCCACAAAAGTGATCATATTCCAGCTGTGCTATGCCCGAAGGAGAAACCTGGATCACCTGGACCCCAGGGCCATGCTGGGGCCCAAAAACCCTGCAAATACAAAGGAGCTCCTTGCACACACAGCCCCCGCAGCACCAAAAATATCCCACCTGAGCAACACACGTGCAATTAGTGTTTTCCTGAGTTAATGGGATGCTTCAACTAACACAGGGGGATTTATTTCTGAAAATGATGATTTTCCTGTTGGCAAATGTAGTGCTAAAACCCCGGCACAAATCTGTATTTCAGTGGATCGGGGCTGAAGCTCTGTCTCCAGACAGACTCTGTGGCCACACTGCTCCAGTTGCTGCTGTGTGGCTAATATCAGCATCCCACAATTAGCATGCTGCATATTAATCCACACAACTAAATGAGCCTGGTCCTCTAATCCAAAAGAACACTTGGGGGACCAATTCTTTATTTCTGAGTGTGTGATTAGTACAAATTAAAACCAGAATAAGTTTTAGTTTTGCCATTTCGGGCAGGTTGATCAAAACACTTTTATCCCCCAGAGCCAGGTTCCAGGAAAGGCCTAACAAGGGGATGTTTCAACTGGAATGATTAGGATAGTCCAGGAAAATTAATTTTGAAGCTGATGGCAGCCTCCTGTCAGGGACAGGCCACAGTGAAGAGGCTACATTCAGAAAATGAAAATGAAAAGGCTGTGCTAAGTGCTGCTGGTGGCAAGGAACAGAAGTGGGATCTGGCTCTGCTCCTTCTCAATCACTCTCATAAAAACCCCATTTAATATGAAGCCAATTCGACATGATCAGCTCAACAACTGGAGCCCGCTTCCCAAACACAGAGGTCTGCATCCAAATCCTCCCTCATTTAGCTAAGGGCTCCCCATGGCTCTTGATTAGGGCTGGTCAGAGCCATCGGAGCAGCTGCTGACCAACACAAGAAGGGCAGCAAGTACCACACTGGGTATTTAACTTGACTTTCCAGAGAGCATAGCTACAACAAATGCCTTTTTATAACCACATGCCCTCCACCTCCTGCCAGCCCGGGGCTGCTCAGCACATCCAGCCTTGCTTTGCCCCAGCATCCTCAGATGAGCCCACCAGCCACCACCTGGGCTGTGGCACCTCCATCCTCCTTTGCCTGACAGAGCAATATTCCTGGTACTGAGCACTTCCTTAGCCAGAAGGGAGGCACCATCCTTCTTCTCCTGCACACACAAACACAGCTTGGTTTGTCCCCCTTATTGGCCGGCATCCCCTATCCCCAGCACACAGAGAGCCCCCAGAGACACGGCAGCAGCAGACCCCAGGCAGGATTGTCTCAGGAGCAGGCAAGCAGGAATTTTGACATCCACATTCCAGAATTTTCTTCACCTTTCAAATTATAATTCCTTCAAATCCCAACCAATTCCAGTCCAATGTGCAGAAGGAAAAACAGCCACAGCTCAGCATTGTGCGGCCTCACAGAAAGGAACCAGCAAACAACTCCAAGTCTTCAAACCAAAGCTGTGTTAAAGACTTGATTCACATCAAGCTGAGATCATTTGGGGCTTGTTTTGGGTTGGCTTTTTTTAGTTGAGAACTGAATCACACACTGGGAACCAACCTCCCTATGGCTATAAAGAAACAAATACTGCTTAGTCTATGGCCCAAGCACCGGGAATAATCCTGAGGAAACACCAAGCACCACATTCTGAAGATGAGACCAGCCTCACATCCCATAAACTTGCAACAACCTCTCCCAAACCCAGCCCCACACAACTGACCTTCATCACAGAAGGAAGGCTCCATCCCAGATCCCAAATGGCCAATACACACTGACTCCATGGTGAGTGAGGGAAGCCAGGAGTCAGGCAGGAGCCACTAAATAACATCCCTCTGGCCTCACCTGCGGAGCCCAGGTTGGGCTCATTGAGGCTCATTCCTCTTTGCAGGCAGCTTTTAGTAAATCAGGTGGTTTGGGTGGAAATAAACCTTCCACCCAACTCCTGCCAGCCCTGTGTGGGGACACAGTTCCTGGGACCCTGTTTCACTCTGTTGCTTTGCACTTCTGCTAAATACCCCCTGATTTACACACAGCAAGAGATGGGAGCCTGGCATCACTCCACTGTGCCTGTTGATAAGTATTCCGATGAGCTATTTCCATGGATTGAGAGCAACGTCCTCCCTTGGAAAACCAGAAGTGATTCCTGAATTAATTTAGGTTTCCCGCTGCCTTGTCAGAGCAGCTGGATGCGGCACGCTTCATCTTCCCTGCAAACAGTGCCGCGGGCCCGCGGGGACACTCAGCACTTTATAAACCTGTCAAGCCCTTAAAGCCGGCCACCATGAGGCTTCACAACAAAACACGTCGAGGTTTGTGGCCACACCCCCCCCCCCCCAGCCAGCCCCAGAGAGGAGAAGCACCATGGATGGTTTGGGAAGTGAGGGGATGTTGTTTGGTGCGACAGTTTCGTTTAAAAGTGAGGAAAAATACAGGCACTGCATGGTTTTTTCTAAAGCATCCAAGCTGCTGCAGACTGCAATGCTTGGAAAGCGTACGTACGTACATGGCAAACAGGAGATTGTCTCCAAAGTCATTTGCATTCATTCCCCTCTCTCCTTCAAGCAGTGAGGGTTTTTAAAAGGCCTGATCCTGGAGATGGCCGAAAGATCTTTAACTTCTGTGGAAACCAAACACTTTTGGGTGCAGAGAACCTGATGGAGCTGGTTTGCATTTACAAAACGTGTTGTTCTGCCAGTTCCCCCCTGCCCGGTGCTTCCAACACTGATTTATTTTTCTACTCTTCCACCAAGCAGACATTTTTCACACAAACATCCTTGATTCAGCATCCCTGTGACCTGCCGCAGGGCGAGCGCTCCCCACAGCCCCCAGCACGCAGCTCCCCTCGTAACCATTCTGCTTCCAATGTGCCCTCGCGTCCCCTGGGCTGCTCCTTCTGCTCAGAACCGTGCCCATCCCCGCAGCCCCGGGACACAGGAGCCTGGGCTCGGAGCCGCAGGTTGGTCCCTGGAGCCGCGCTCAGCTGGCCACGCTGCTGCCTGCGCGCCGCTTCCCTCCCGCACGGCCGTTTGCAGCCTAACAAGTCAGCATCTGATGAAGTCTCTGCCGTTTGGGTCCCTCAGGGATTATAATGTGACTGCAGCAGGTCCCGGCTGTTCTCTGCAGCCCAGCGTGTTGTTGCTTCATTAAACGCCAAATTGTTACATTAATTCTAACTGCCCTGTAGAGATGTAGCTGTCAGGAATGATTTACTCGCCTCCAGCTGACTCTGAGACTTTTTACAGGCTCCTGCATAGGAGCTGGAAGAGGCCAGTGACCGGCGGGGAGCGGGGTGTGGGATGTGCGTCCAGGAGATACTGGCAGCAAGTGGCTAAAGCAAGGTGGAGTTTGGTTTTGTGTGAACTGTGACCAAATCTGCCCCTTAAACACCAGCGTCTTTGCTGGAGTATTTGCTGAGTCCCAGCCTCTGGGATCTATCCTTCACCCTGCAGCCTGCACTGCAGGAGGAGGGTCCGGGACATCCGTAAGTGTCAAAGCCATCGCTGGTGAGCAGGACTGAGCTAGTTGTTAACTTCCCTCTGTGTTTTCCTTGGGTTCAGAGCAAGGATCTTCATACACAGTAAATCTGTCAGAAGAAGAGGAAGGAACACAGGTCCCCTTCATTTGGACACTTATCCCTGAGGAACATCAGTGTTCCCAGAGCCTCAGAACAGCAGCGAGGGTGAATTGGCACCACTGTGAGCTGCTACCCCACTCCGGGGCTACATCAGGGCTCCTTTATTGTTTTGTTAGAAATTACCTGAGTCTTCAGTCAATGTGGAAGGAAGACAGAACATCTTGATAGCAAATGTGCAGTTTTATTGCTTATAAACCAGAAAAGATGAGTTAAATAGCATCTTCCGTCAGGGGATCAGTCTGTAGTTTCTACAGGCAGTACACACAGCTTCCTGACAGCCTGCTGTCACACACACATATATGTGTGTGCATCCTGCAAGAGAAATAAAGGGCAGAAACTGTGTTCTAACTTGGGCAAGTTTGTTTAAACCTAGAAGCCTTGTCTATTTGCCTATTAAATCATTCTTCATCACCAGAGTGCAAAATGCTGAGCACAAAAGCAGTGCTATTGCATTCTATACCAAGGTTTTTCCTGTGCCCTGTTGCCTATCCACTACAGCTGTGTGCCAGCAAACACACTTGCACGTGTGGTTTAGTGCAAAACGCATTCCCACCTTGACACAGGATGGAGGTGTTGGAAAGAAGAAAAAAAAACCCCTAATTTAAACACCTTTGCTTTTTTTCCTGGTAATTTTTGCTACCTTGGTTTTCTTGTCAGGCTTTAACAAAGTCATTTGCTGCTTTTAAATGTTATTTTAGTGTATTAATGGTGCAGGTCTGGACTTTCCTGCCTTGCTCCCAGGGACCTTGGAGCGAGCAGGGGGAGCCCAGGTGGGATGTGCAGGGTGGTGAGAACATCTTTGCTGGATGCTCTGATACACCTGGGAGAAGCCACTGGAGGGGACTCAGAGGATGGTCCCAGCCACTATCCCTGCTCCCCGTGGGAGAGGGTCTTCCCTGCCCCATGTCCCTAAAGGGAACTGCAGGAGCTGTGGAACAGGACGTGGTGTCTGTCCCTCTTACGTGAGCGGTTTGGTTTCGTTGGCCTCATAGAAGAAATCAGAATAAGAAAGAAATAAGTTGACATCCACTGTTTGACACAAAATCTAATCATTTCCTGCATCCACAGGGAGTGCGAGTTTAGGCACGACTGCTTCTAAAAGAGGAATACGGTGTTGAGGGAAAAAGATTCATACATTAAATTCTCCTCGTTGAGAGCACAAAAGATTTCCTGCCTCCCACACCAAGCACTCATACAAATCAGCAGGGATTATAAAGCTCACCTGCAAACTGAGCAATGCAAAACCCCTCTTCCTAATTCTGCCTGGGTTTTACAAGCTGTCACTCAATTGGATAGTGTTGGGTTTATTTGCTTCTTTCAAATTGGTTTTCTTTTTAACGGGAAGAAAGCATTTATATTAATGGAATCCCCAAGCCTCAGCCCTGAAAGGAGAGGCTGAAATGCAATCCCTGAATTTTATATCAGGACATACAGGGAAATGTTCGCGGTGTTCAGACGAGCAAAAGCGCCGGCAACTTTCCACCCGTTCTGCCTTTCAGAGCAGAGCACAGAGGCAGAGGGGGGCAATCTGCATTTCTTCCTTTCTTAAATCCAGCCATCCACTGGGAATTCCAAGGGTGAGAGGAACAACAGCGCCGGTTATTTGCGGGGAGGGAAACGGGGAAACAAAGGTTTTTAAAACACATGTTCAATTACCACGCTTTCTGGGCAGCGTTATCCTAAAATCCACGACGGTTCCATCTGTCTGTTCTTACTTCCGTCTTTTTTAGGAAATTAGAGTCTTTTAGAGTATTTTTTGCTTTTTTATAGTATGATATAATTTACACTTGAATTGCCAAAAGGCTTTGATGCAAAACACACAGATTTGGTGAGGGTGTTTCTGGCTCATAGGGCAAGAGAGCAGAAAACAAACTCTTGTTTTCTCTTTGGGTGAAGTTCCGTGATGTGCTGTTAAAAATCCCATCATTTGCTAATTACTCCATACATTTCAATGAGGAATGTCCCTGCAATGTACCTATGGGCTGGCAGCAACAGTTGTCTCTATTACCCCGTTCCGGAGAAGGACTAAAAAGCAGCTCCAGCTCGGGGCTCAGACCCGACTGAGGCAGATCTGTGCTTGGCTGCAGGAGACGCAGCTTCACCCATCTGGAAACTCCCCCAGGGGCAGGGACACAAGCAAATGTGCAGGTACCACCCCCAGGTCCCTGCTGCTGGGGGGGTTTACACCAGCAGCCCCATAGTGTCACACAGTGGGGTTTCTCCCTTCCCTGCTCTTGGGCTGGGTCTCCCGAATAAGGAGTGTGTTTCTCTGTTGACTGACTGTTGCAGCACTAAGCAGTGTGCATGTACCTGTATTGCCTTGGGCAGGTTCCTAATAGCTCACCGAGAGCAGGACCTGGAGGTGTTTCTTCTCCTCCTCAGGTGCAACTTGCAACAGGAGGTGGAAAAGCTCTAAAGATGCTTACACAGTGCTGGTGGTTAACAAACGTTTTGTATTACTCTGCCCTAGGATCCCTGCAAAGTGGAGGGCAGCGTGTGCCAGAGCATCACTGATGGGGCTGGACCAAGAGGCAGCTGCACCCCAACCCCGGTGCTGTCCTCTGTTCAGGCATGCTGCTGCTCTCTAACTCACACACTCTCAAAGATGCTCAGTGCAAGAAAGACCCCAGTACAAATATCCCCCAATTTCCCAGGGGAGTGAGAGCATCAAAGCCCGTGTGCCTTACAGTGTCCCCCATCAGATTCTTAAATCAGAGCCTTCAGCAAAGTGCTTCACTTGGCTCTCGGGAGCGTGACCACAGACACTGGATATGGAGATGTGTTTGCACGCATGAGCCTCTTGTGCATGCAAACACACACAGGATGTGTGTGTTCAACCAAGCTTAATCCCTGAGGGGATTCTTCTTTTCTTTCTGAGTTTGAAGTATTCCATATCTGACTTGTAGTGGGTTTTGTGCCCAACTTGCTGCCCACAGACATCACCCTCTGCTATTTGCCATTGCTTTATCAGCACAGATTTCTGCTTATACCTTCGTAATGAATGCTGAAGAATAACCATCACCATCAAAACCAGCTTGACTGTGATCAAAGCCTGTGTGTGCATAGAACAGTAAATACTGTTTGGATCTCCCAAAGACTTCCAGCCTCCAAAACAGTAATTTTTTGTTTCAGTTTATCAAAGCATTTTTCCAAAGGTGGGATTGTTCCTCTGTAAAAAGGGAAGAGGGATATAGAGTGCATTGCAACCCTTTGTTGAATAATGACATCAAGTTTTGAGGGCTTTCACTTTCAGTTTCAGGTGTTGCATTTACCTGCATTGATGCTTTTGATGTGTATTTAGCAGAAGACTATTTCAAGTTTAGCTGACAAATTTATTTGTAATCATGAAGTATTTGATCATCAGAGAGAAAGCGAAAATATAAATAAAAGACACTGGACAGCCACATAATCTACAGTTAATCCCATATTTTTACAGATAACAATATACAATTGTCTTGCCTACATCTGTGGACAGACACAAATGCCTGGAACAGAGAAGTGTCACCAGGAAAGTGTGTGCTCGCTCAGACATGCAACCCCCTAAGAAGGTATTTGGCAACAAGACATCAGGGTGATTTCTGAGACACTTTGCAGTAAAACTGCTGCAAAGGAATTTGAAGGAAAAGCAGAAGAGTCACAACCCAGAGCCGACAGCGTTCCCAGGTCAGGACAAACCCCTCCTGACTGTGGGATGAAAGGGTGGTTACTTGGAATAAATACATCTAGTCACGGTTCAATGCTTATCTGGAACAATAAAACTAGCAATCTACAAATTAAAGAGATGAGAAGCAGGATTAACATATGGTTCCCATTTGACAAAGGAAAAGGGTTGCTGGGAAGTGATTGGCAAATTAAAGAGCATTTCGTTATAGAAAAGTTAATGCAAATTCAAAATAAAACATAACATACCGCATCGGATATAAAATATCTGCTGGAAGAACAGTTTCCTACCATGAGTTTCTGACGTGATTCACTATTAACATTTCTCCTATAGAAATATAGACATTGTCACACCTTTTACCGTGGATGAGGACTTTATTTTCTCTCAAAAAGGTTTCGATGTGGATGGGTGATGAAACAAGTCCTCGCTTTGGAGAATGCACTGACAACAGAAAGCAAAAAACCTCATATCAAATCTGTAAAGCACAAGTCTCGGTGTTTAGTAAAGACACAAGAATGGGTTTGGACACTCCATGTGCCCGTCACTGCATTGCAACTGTCCTTGCCCACCGGCCTCCAGCCCCTGCCTTTGGGTCACCATCCGAAAGAGCATCCACTCTCTCCATGTCCTGATGCTTCCCTGCCCCGCTCAGTAGTCCCGGTTTGTCCCTCCTTCATTTCCAGGGGCAGATGACGTTTCACAGCACCAAGTCCTTTCCCTTCCCATCGCGCAGTGATGAACCCTCTATCAAAACTGAGCGTGGTCGACTTCATCCAGCCAAGAGGCCGGGCTGGCGGGGAAATCCGGGTATCCCCCACTGCTGCCGGTGGAGAGGTCGGAGCTGGGTCCATTCCCAGCCAGGACCCTCATGGATGGAGGCACCCCCTGTCCGCTTTGTCCCATGATGCCCAAGCCGTTGTCTGGGTAAACCAAGCTCGAGATTAAAGGCTGGTGGCCTGGCAGTGCTTGCAAGGAAGCTGGTGACTGGGGTATCCCATAGGGGCTGTTGGATCGCAGGTCATGGTACTGGTCCTGAGCTGGGATGCCGCTGTGATCCAGGGCAAAGCTCCCGTTGGTCCCAGCCTGTCTACCCAGAGCAGGGGATGCTTCATTGAGATTGCTGTAAATCCCATTGGAATGGCTCATCTCAGACATAGAGGGCTCATCTGAAAGAGAAATGGACTGGTTTTACTGGGAGAACAATGGCCACGGCTGGCATTGTTTGCATGGGAACTCCTGCAAGCTCTGAGAATAAACAGATTAGATGGATGGGAGCTGAGCAGCCATGCACTTCCCTCTTGTAATTCCTTATTATCTCCATTCTTGTTGACAGATCTTCATAGAAGGCCATGGGGTTATTAGTTTTTTGAGTGCAAACACCTGATACATTTTTGATTTTAAAAATATGCACAAAAAATACATATTAGAATATGAGACTGTGATTTAAAAATAATCCCTTAAAGGGGAATGTGAGCTCAACGTCTTTGCATCTTTTGCTCCTCAGTTCTGTTTGGCTGTGAGGTTTATCTGGAATTTTGATAGCATTTTTAGGAGCTACCTGAACATTCACTGATGGAAGAAAACCTCTCCATTGCTCAGGAGAAAAAGATGTTAAATCTCAGCAGTGATTTTCTGCTCAGAAACTGGTGAAACGCATTTGTCCGACTTTAAAACACTTCTGGAAATATCAGGATTTTTTAAGTTACCACCAAAACCGGTTTGCATCCATTAGGGGCAGCGGGAGCTGCTGTGCTGCCGGGGCTACAAACCTGTCTGTGGCACCAAGCTGGCAATAGTTGTTTAACCTTGATTAGTCATTATTTAGTGTGAATTCCTATTTAATGGAGCTGATGCACAGTGTGAATAAATAGAGTTGGAAATCAAATAAATTTTAGGAACACGAGGGAGAAGCTGGGATGCGAAGTGTGTGTATAAAGATCCATAAGTAATAGCCGTACACGTGTGTAAATACACACACAGTTTTGCGTTTCAGCTGCTCTGCTGTATTCCCAATACCGGTGCACACACACACAGGGGTCTGGGCACAGCAGTGGCACAGATCACATGCTAGTTGGAGGTGTGAGGTGAGTAGCTGGTGCAGGCATGGCCCTGGGTTTGTCAGCAGGAATCTACTCCAAAGATGAGACCCTCCGGTTCACAAACCTCCTGGTGCACAGCATCTCCCTTTTACCAGCCCAGTGGAGAGGTAACAGCTCCCGCAGAGCTGGGAGGGGAGTCCTAACGCAAACAAACCCCCTTAAATAGGGCGGAAAAAAAATCCACACACTTTTCCCCCAAAAGCGCTCAGTGATTCCGGACTCTGGGTTTTGTATTTCCAAGAACCCTTTGAAAGGGCTGAACACGAGCAGCGGCTCCAACACCCGCGGCGCTGCCCGGGAGCTCGCCCCGCTCTCCCGTTGCTCCCTGTCGGTGCTGCCACAGCCGCGGGGGAGCGGAGGTTCCGCTGCAGTGGCTCCGGTCCCCTCCATCCCGGCCAGGACCGGGCAGCCGGGGCCGCAGCGCGGTGAAACCCGCAGCTCGTTTTCACTCGTTCTATTATAGCTGAAGATTCTTAACGTAGCACGGGGGGGGGGGGGGGGGGGGGGAGAAAACAGCCCTGGCTGATCA